>JZKD02S1944126.1:816738-832836 GCA_000966675.3 Picea glauca | reverse complement strand
GTATGCACAGTCAATCATATTCCTAACAAATGATAATCATAAATATAACATTGAAAAGGAATACAAGCTAAGATACATATCTGAAACCTGATGCTGGAATATAAATGAAACAACCACGTTCCACCAAACCATAGAACAAAACAACCAAGTTCACTTGCCATGTTCACCCCCTAGCCTGACCATCAGTCCATAAGAGAAAAAATAATGATCCTCCTTAGATACATTCACCATCCATAGATAAAAAATTCATTTTCCTCACACTAACATTGCTCATAACAACAAATTGTTTATTTTCCCCAACATACTAAGCAGTGTCCTGCCTCCTCCATATGTTGTTTTTATATGCATCCTTGTGCCTAGGTCTTTCCTTCCTTCCTTGGGAAATTCACATATTTACAAATGCCTGATTTTTAGGGGCTTCTGGTGGTCAAACACATTTTCCACTTGTAAAATCATTATTGAGGTAACTCAAAAATGTTCCCCACTCATGGAGTCATGGTCAACTATTTTTAACCTGGTTGTTCCATTTGTCTTCCAACATTTAATTTATTAAAAGTTTGTCTTTCACATGTTAAAAATAGGTTATTTGGGCAAGTCAAATATTTTCCCAACAATCATCAAATAATTAATTACAACAATAAAAATTCCAAATTTGGATTTGCCATAAATAGAAAATAATGTCCAAATCTGAATTTTCCAAAAACGGAAATTTATTTCCAAGTTCACTTAGAATTTAATATTCTAATATTTGACGATATTACACATATTTAAATGACTTCCTTTCTCTTCTATTATCCACTTGAGAACTATTTACAAAGAATGGAATGCATTTCTACTACATAAACATTTCCTTAAAAGATGGAAACAATATGGATTAAAAGAATACATAATTTTGATTAACTATGACAATGATTGTCGAAAGAATTTCCATGATACTTGTGTAATATCCTAAAATTTTATATTATCAAATTATAAAGTGAACTTTGAAATAAACTTCCATTTTTGGAAAATTCAGATTTGGAAATTATTTTCCATTTATGGAAAATCAGAATTTTGAATTTTGATTGTTGTAATTAATTATTTGATGATTGTTGGGAAAATATTTGACTTGCCCAACTGCCCTCTTTTATTTGACACATGTGTAGGACAAAATTTTAATAAATTAAATGTTGGAATACAAATGGAACAACCATGTTAAAAATAGTTGGCCATGACTCCATGAATGGGGAACAGGCTTGAGTTACCTCAAGGATGATTTTTACAAGTGGCAGATGTGGAATTTGACCAATATAAGCCCCTAAAAATTAGGGATTTGTAAGGCTGTGAATTTCCCCAAGGAGGGAAGGAAAGACCTAGGCACAAGAATGCATATAAAAAAAACATATGGAGAGTGTAGGATGTTTCTTATTATGTTGGGGAAAAGAAACTATTTTTTTTATGAGCATTGTTAGTGTGAGGAAAAGGATTTTCTGATCTGTGGATGGTGACTACAACTAAGGAGGGCCATTCAGGTTTCCCTTATGGAGTCATGGTTAGACTAGCGGGTGAGCGAGACAAGTGAAATTGGTTGTTTTTTTCTATGGTTGGGTGGAACATGGTTGTTCCATTTGTATTTCAGCATCAGGTTTTAGATATGTATCTCAACTTGTATTATTTTTTCAATGTTATATTTATGGTTATAATTTGTTAGGAATATAATTAACTGTGTATAAATAAGTGAAATCAATTCTTAAGGGACTACAAATGACTAGGCTTGAAGACTGACAACCAACCAAGAGAAAACAAAGTAACCCTCAAACTCAAGTGTTAAGTATCAAGGCGTCTCATCCACCCTACAGAGGGACCATAAACAAAGTAGAACCCCAAAAGGAAAATGCCTATGAAAGTTAAAATATAATACATTGTCAATCCTCAACAAAGAAAAGAAAAACGTTAAGTCTATTCATGGAACCTCTCTTTTATTTTAACATTGCACTAGACATATATTACCTTCACGAGATACAAAGAACATAAGTAATAGAACCTTTTTATTACCTTTGCGCATAGAGAACCCCGAGTATGTGTTGCCTCTTTCCATTGTGCATCAGAGTCGAACCCCACCAAATGCATAGATCGTATTACAACGTAGAGAAAAAATTGTATTATAGGACTAAAGGGGGAAAGAATGATGAACAAATGTTAGCTCGAGGTCCTCGCTAGAGGAGTAAAAGCAGCTGGTAAACACCCTTACCATTGTCATGTTGTTATAACTGAAATTTCATCTGCAAATGGTTACAAGAATCCAACATCTCCAAACACCTATTAGTTCATTCATGGCCCAATAATGCATTTCCAAAGGGCACAAACTATACAGCTGGTTATAAAATCATGTGCTCAGAATATAAACGAAGCGCGTGCACATGCAGCAATCGAAAACATAGGGAAAGTGCACATGCGCCCGATGCGCGACTGTAGAAGCAAAAAGGTGCCCACACCTTAGAACATAGCATTAATGATTCTGGTTGGCCTCCCACCCACTTCTCATTTGTCTCCCAAGTCGATTTGACCCCCAAATCTAAGATCAATCCAAGTGGGGGCTAGTCAAAGACCTAAAGGTGCTCTAAAGGGCCCCTTTTTCACACTAAAGACTGGTTGGATAATGCCTCAAACATTTTCTATAAAAAGAGGCCATCGATGCACTATATTTCTAAGAATATATTTGTATTGTTATGATGCCTCTATTCTCCTTTAAGGAACCTCTTTCCTCATTGGAGCATAAAAGCACCATTTCATTAGGCTATTCACATCACCTCTTGAGTGAATGAGCTTTGGATTTATTCACCATTTCCTTTTATTTTTCTATTTGTAAGAAGAGCTCTATCATTGGGGGTTCAAGAGCCCTCCCTTGGAGGAATAAGGGACCCATAAGTCTCCCTTTCTCTTTCGTTTTTGCCCACTAATACAATATATCCATTGGTGGCATGAATATTGGTCAATTGTTTGGTTAATTTTGGTTCTAATTCCCTTATGCACTTTACTTCAATTTCTTTAATTGTTGTTAGCTTAGTTGTTTGTTTATTTTTGGTGCTTGATATTTCTAACTCTTCCACTAACTTTTGTATTGTCCAGCTAACCCAATTGGACTTGCAAGTGTCCCTATTTTGCTCATTCAGGTGACAAAAAGGATACAACAGATTGGTGACTCCGCTGGGGATATGTATAAATTTCCTCCTCATTTGGGTTGTTTGAGAACTTCTTTTTGGTTTATTTGACTTGTAGGGATCATAATTGGACCAAGCCTACCTGCAAAAATCTAAATTCAGAGTTGATATAGGAGAATTTCATTCGAAATTTTCTTCCTGACCGTGTATTAGAAAGTGTGCAGGTTTTTTAGCCCACACGTGCGCGTTCCGAGCACTTGTGACAAGAGCACTTTTCTCCTCAATGCATTATTCGCACATGCATGAACAGGTCATTGTCTATTTTCACATTGGCGCCACATGCGCCTTTGTCTACTCCGTGACCCGTGCATTTGTCCATAAATTCAACATTGAAAGGATTTTTTGTGATGTTTTGAAGACCCATTTCCTTCTAAATATTTATTCTATGCAATTTGTAATATGCACCACACGTAGATTTCCTCTCCACATGAAGGGTTAGTCAAAACATAGGCACTTAGGGGGTTAAAATCCATATTTCTCCTCTTTTTGTTTCCATTTTTGCCACATGGATGGCTTTCTTTGATAGTAAAAGTTAAGTTGGAATCATTCAATATCACATATATAAACACTTGCATCGAGACCAAAAATCAAACTTCAATCATAGAGTATGCTCTTCTCTTGCACCGTAGAGCGATCTTCAGAATCAGAAAAATGATTGAAGGAAGATGTCATCTCCCTTAAGGAAAAAATATGTAGGCGAGGATAAAAATCAAACTTCAATCATAGAGTAAGTTTCCCCCAAAATGGATTCTGAAACACCCCACCCTTTTCTTGAAGGAACTATCCACTCCCACTTAATTTAACGAGATTGGTTCACACCCCCAATCTCAGTAACAACCACATCTAAAAAAATTCTAAAAAATCACTAAGTTTTCCTCCATAGGAGGTGCCAAAAGAAATTTTTTAGTCTAGGTAGGATCTCGGGGATAGGCATCCAAATAGCTCCCCTTTATCTGGTTCTCACATCTTCAAACATTAGAATTTGTCAAATAGGGAACTTTAAATCCTCCAAGTCAAGTGTTCCTAACACCATAATGAAGGGAGATACCTGTGAAGGGTCAAAGGCTGAGGTTTGGTTGTTCTGTGCATCCCCCCTTTAGGCACCCACCTCTTAGATGGGATCCATCCTGTGACCCATTTCTAAGGACAAAAATCCAAATGTCGCACTTTGACTGAGGTACCTAGTGACCAAATTTTAGGACATCTACATAGGTGGCAATTGTGGGCTGCAATTTCACCTTGATCAGATTTTTTGTGGATATTGGGAAATATCGCCAACTCTTTTTGGGATATGCACCTTCTACCCCTCATTATAATTGATTGTTTCATCCTTCATAATTTCCTCTTTCGGTGGCTTCAGACCCCACTATTGAGTGCTATTGGAAGGTCTAGTTATATTTGAGAGGAAGGACATTACGTCTCTTTAGGACATCAGGATTTGTTTTCTTTGTTCTCCCATGCATAAAAAATACACCTACCCACATATATGCTTCTTTGTCAAATGATTTATGTATGATGCTCTTGTGATTACAAAATGATTCTAAGATATATTGTGAAGCTCCAAGTTATACAAAGTCTCTTATTCATTTATCACTCTCATCACCATTTGCATTCATTCACTTTTGTAGTCGAATATCATAGGGGACCCACAGAATCCCCGTCATTCCAGATGCTTGCTAAATCTCCCTCCTATTCTAGGGGAAGTTCCTAGTATTGCCAACTCACTGACTCCACCCTCTCACACCCTTATGAGTGATACTGTCTTGGGATCAACTTTACTTGGTTCCTCTTTACTTGGGTCCACTACCCAAGGCAAACTGTCCACTAGATTTTCTTTACAAGGAAGCAGGGGGAAAACTTCTTCCCAAGGTGGGAGTACAACCCCACCCCACCACCCTCAAGGGTCGAGTACACAAACCACTCATGCAATGTTTGGAACTAATCCTTCGTCATCACTTTAGATGACATACTTTTCTTCCCTCAACATACCGGATATGATAAAGATCACGAATGATCCTATATTGCACGACCCCACATGGCCTACAATGCCCAACGAACTACCTTCAGACATCCCCAAGTTCGAAGGAAAGGTGGGATATGACCCTTCCAACCATGTCATGACCTTCCACCTATGTTGGTCTTCAAATAACATCATGGACGAATCCGTTCGATTAAGGTTATTCCAACACACACTCATTGGCCCGTTAGCCAAGTGGTATGTAGACAAAAAATCAGGGTCCCATGTGACTTTTGAATCATTGGCCAAAGCATTTTTTACCTTTTTTCAACTACCAATTTGCCATGACAATTTTCTTGAACAACTCTCTGAGTTTAAACAAACCTCAGCCACACATATCGGTGACCGCATTCATGAATGGCATCAGCGACGTAGTTTATGCAAAGAAAGAACCACCAAACAACAATGCCTTGATTGGTTTCTCAGGTCACTTGTCTCCCTCCTTGCCAAAGATGTGGAATCCACTTTCCCCAATATGAAGAGGAAGCCATCAATAAGTCTCAATAGTATGACCTCATTTACACGTAGTCGAGATACTTATATATGGTACTACCCGACATCCCAATACCTGTACCATTTGACCAAGACAAACTTGGGATGTCTCACTCAGTGGATGGATTGATTGGTACCACCACACAACAAAACTCGTACGTCCAACCCCCACCCATGTACGATACACCCCAACATCCAACGATATATGGTGGACCCCCTTATTACCCTCCTCCCCCTTAACAATAGCCATACCTTGTTGTACCCCCTCCACCCACAACTGGACCTACATCGATACCCATGATGCATCTGGATATACAACCAAGTTTTGGTACCCCCTCTACATCAGCTTACACCCTGAGCACTAGTGAAATCATCATGCGTACCATACGGATCATTGCCATAAAATAATATGTACTTTTCATTTCTTGGTCCTCCCCAACCCATGGCCCACCATAAGAAAAACCACACGTCAAGGTTAACTTTGTTAAACCCTATCCCATTCAGCAGTTTCAAAACTTTGAACAAATGAATACAAAAAATATGGCCCATCAGTCAAATAATTCCAAAAATAAAGGAAAAAACCATAACAATAATAATCCCAAACCAGGAGGAAATAACCCCCAACAAAACCAACCTACTTGGGGGAATCAAAATCAAGGGAACCAAAACCCCCAAGGGGGAAATCACAAAAAATGCCAAGGAAATAATAACAATAACCTTCAGACAAACTTCCCTTGTGCCCTTTAGGGTGAATATGACCATTATACTCACCATTTCCCCTAAATAGCCGAATTTAAATGGATGAAAGAATCCATGAACGGACCATGTCCCCCAGCACCACCTGCCCCTCAACAGACCCCACAACAATACGTGAAACAACCACCCTCAATGGTGTTACACAACCAGGGGTGATGAATACCCAGCATGAAATGAACCCTTCCCCACCACAGATGTGACAATATCAAAACCCTGGCACTCCTGGAGATCGCACTATCCTCCTCACTAGAGAAGAAGAAATTCTTCTACAAACGTGTAGTCGTCAATACAATGCACCCCCTTAATATACTTCCACCACTTCGGATGAAGTTCTAGTTACAATAGGACCATCTCTAATGATCTCGCTCCCTGACACTGAAACCCCCCTTCGAATTCCTCGCATCCCATTACGATGGAATGTCAACAATCCTTAGTCTAGGGCAGACCACAATTACACTTTGGTCAATGACTTGGTCAAAATTCGGAACATCAAAGTTCATCGATGCATCATTGATGAATGTGCATCCACATGCATCATATCCAAAACTTTATGGAAGAAACTTGTCTCTCCTGAGCTAATACCATCTGCCATCACTTTGAGAGATTGTGATGGATGACCATCCTCTCCTAAAGGGCTCTTTCAAAATGTCCCCATTGAACTCGGGGGAAAAACCATCCTTATCAACATTGAATTTATCGACGCCCCACTCCATTACAATATCTTTTTCAGATGTAGCTACATGTACTCTATGAAGGAAATCATCTCTTTCTGTGTTTCACACGATGATGTTCCCCCACATTAGAAATATCATCACCATCAATCAAGTTTCACATTACGAGCCTAACCCTTCCTCCACCATCGATAGCATCCTACCTTTTGTCCACAATAATCTCGATTCCTACCCACTCGTCGATATGGGCCCTAAAATTTTCAAAGACCCATCCTTTCTAGGGACATACCATGGAGCACCCCCACTCATACATCCCTCGGCTCAAGTATGCGTCATCTCTTCCAACATAACTAGAAGTGGAGATACCATTCCTCCCACCGAGGCTTCTTCACTTCCTAACGTCACACTAGTCCCAGAACTCCTACCTCAGGAATCCCCTGAGAACTCTCCATCACCACTTATTCTTGATGTACCTCTCCCCTAGGTTCACATACTGGATTGGGAGATAGTCCCCCAAGCCGTTACTCAAATCCCCTTCTTCTACCCCCCACCAGGCATATAAGCTTTCCAAGTAGCCGCAATGCTTACTCTACCTAACATGGTGCTTTCCATCCCAGTTTGGTATATGCACCCCCCAGAGATGGTTCCTCAACCATCCCTCCCTCCCCAAATAGAGGGAATCCTAATGCAAATCCTAGTCCTCACTCCCACTACACCACCCCCTGCCCCTCTTACTGGCACTACCGCTATAGTTGGAGGCTGAAGGAAGAATAAAGATCCTATCACTCCAACTGCCCAACTTTCTTGCGCACTATGTGAGAAATAAGGACACCCCACTAATCAATGTACTTATTTCCCTGAGCTACGCAATCTAATATGACTTCCTCGAGCAACCACACCACTCATCGCTACACCCAACGAACCTAGTACCACCACCTTGTCTCCGAATACAGGTACCACAGGGTTGCGAACCAAATTCGCATGTGCCATATATTCAAAATACAACCATTACACCCACCATTTCCCTGTGCTACCTCAATTTCGACAGACACTAATGGTAGTACACCAAATATTTTAGCAAGATCCCCCCCCATCCACATCATCAAGTACTCCTATCACATACATCCACTATGTCACAACTTCAGTTAATGAATGGATGGGATGCCCTTGCTCTCTCTACGAATCACTAGATCATTTCACATACCAATGCCCTAGGATCCTTGCATACAGTCATGGCCAAATGGCCCTTCTTCAGAATCCTACACCCCCCCCATTTCTAGAGGTACTAGCGATATCCCCCGATCTCGTTCATATTATCTCTCTTGACCCTGAGGCACTCCCAACTCCTCCATGGTTCATGGATAACCTATATAAGGATTTTCCTCCAAATCCCCCCAATTATCCAGTACATTTCCCCATGGAAATCTTACGCCCAACTACAATTTTTAACCAACAATATCTCAATATTTTGTTTATGTCAATAAAACCATCACAACCTCCTTGCACCTCCCCTACATCTTCACCACCGGAAGATAATCATACGGTGACAATCACCAATGTTACTCCCTGAGATCCCTTATATTCTCGTTAGTTCCACTGCGATGAGGAAATCCTCAAGGAATTAACTACCCCTGATTTCCCATGGAATGCACTCCATCACAGAGCGCTCTTTCTCTCGCAGAAAGCATTTGATCCCTCTAGTCAAGACTGCATATGTGCGATCGAAACTAAATATTTTATCTCATCAGGGCATACATATTGGTTCAACAATCCTACCTTTCCCCCGACACTTTTGAAGAAGGAAACATGGATAACATTCCCCCCACTGTCAAAATTGATATTTCCATCAAACTTGGTATCATAAAGGAAATTACCATTGGCATTGCATGCTCTCCTGAACAACTTATATCTTACAAATCTCTCTTCCAGGAATATAGGGACATTTTTTCCTGTTCATACATAGAGATGCCTAGCCTTGATCCTTCTATTGTCGAACATTGTATAAACACATGGCCTGATATCACACCTATACGACAAAAGAAATTCCCACTACAACCATCCAAATCGGTTACCATCAAAGATGAAATTGACAAATTACGCATTGTCGAGTTCATATACCCCATAGCATATACGTCGTGGGTCTCCAACCTAGTCCCTCTCAACAAAAAAACAGGGCATTATTCACGTTTTCACTGAATTTTGTGATCTCAATCACACCTGTCCCAAAGAAAACTTCCCAACGCCCTTCATCGACCAAATTATTGATGATTGTTCCAGCCATGAAGCCTTGTCCTTTATGGACGATTTCTTTGGCTACAATAAAATTCATATTCATCCCACAGATCAGTACAAAGCCACATTCACTACCCCATGGGGTACTTTTGCATATCATCTCATGCCTTTTAGCCTCAAGAATGATGGTGCAACATTCCAAAGGGCCATGACATACGTTTTTCATGATCTGTCTCACATCATTGTCGCCTACTTAGACGATCTCACCACTCGATCTAAGAAACACACTCAACATCTAGATGTCTTACGCATCGTCTTTCACAGGTGTCGTTAGTACAATATCCACTTAAACCCCCTCAAGTGTGTATTTTACATCACCGCTAGACGCCTCCTTGTGTTCACTATTTCCCAATGCGGCATCATCATTGACCCCCTCAAGGTCCAAGCCATCACTGAAATTCCACCACCTCGGAACTTACACCAACTCCAAAGCCTACTAGGAAAAGCTAACTTTCTACACTACTTTGTCCTCGATTAATCACTCATGCACATGGCTTCCTTCATTTATTGTGTCACAATATCCCATTGCAATGAGATGAACATGCCTAAACCACTTTTGATGATTTAAAAGTGACACTCTCCAATGCCCCTTTGATTCTTCCACCCGACTATGATCGCAATTATATCCTCTACTTGTCGGCCTCAACCGCCTCAATGGAAAGAGTTCTTGTGCAACTAGGGGATGATGGTCATGATGATGTAATTTACTATATTAGTAAAAGTCTTTCAGGACCACCCCTGAAGTACAATCACGAAGAGAAACATTCCCTTGCAGTTGTCCTCGCAGTTCAGAAACTGCGCCATTACATCCTTCTTCGCACTACCAAAGTTGTGGTATATTCCAACCCCATGCAATACTTTCTCAGTTGCCGACAAATTAATGGAAAATTTTCCCGATGGATAGTCATCCTTCAGTAGTACGACCTAGAATTTTCAACACCTAAGAGAAATAAATCCCTCATCCTCGTCGAACTCATTACAACATTTCCCTCATATACTACTAGTTCACCCATCAATACAAACTTCCCCTACGAACACCTCTTCTACATCCCCTCAGATGATCCCTACTTCGACGATATCCTCATCTACCTCCGAACACAAAATTTTGGACCCCACCTCTCCAGGGACTATCTTCGACGTATTCGCCATCAGGCCCCTCCATATCTCCTTATCGATGACATCTTATATCGACGAGGGGTCGAGACCATACTATGTCGATGTTTGACCATTGACAAAGCTGACATAGTTCTAAATTATTGCCACAATGGCGCTTGCGGTGGTCACCACTCAGGGATGTCCACTGCCCAAAAAATCATTCGATCCGACTACTTCTGGTCGAGATTGTTTCACGATTGTATCCATGCCATGAAACACTGTGACAAATTCTAGCTTTATGCCCACAAAGCATGAGTGACACCCACTCTTCTACACCCAGTCATCACCGTCAGCCCCTTTTGCAAATGGGGCATTGACTTCATGAGTTGTAACACTCCATCCAATAATGGACAAAAGTACATTATCGTGGTACGCACCCTTACCACTGCCATGTTGTTATCACTGAAATTTCATCTGCAAATGGTTATAGGAATCCAACATCTCCAAACATCTATTAGTTCATTCATGGCCCAAAAATTCATTTCCAAAGGGAACAAACTATACAATTGGTTATAAAACCAGGATGCGCTCAAAATATAAAGGAAGCGTGCGCACATGTACTAGTCAAAAATGCAGGGAAAGCGCACATGCGCCCAATGCGCGACTGTGGATGAAAAAATCCACGCACACCTTAGAAGAGTGAATTAATTATTCTGGTTGGCCTCCCACCCACTTCTGGTTCATCTCCCAAGTCGATTTGACCTCCAAATCTGAGATGAATCTGACTGGGGGGTTGGTCGAAGACCTAAAGGTGCCCTAAAGGGCCCCTTGTTCACACTAAAGACCACTTGGATAATGCCTCAAATCTTTTCTATAAAAAGAGGCCATGGGTGCACTATATTTCTAAGAATCTATTTGTATTGATATGGTGTGTCTATTCTCCTGCAAGGAATCTCTTTCCTCATTGGAGCATAAAAGAAACATTTCATTGGGCTATTCACATCACCTCTTCACCATTTCCTTTTAGTTTTCTGTTTGTAAGAAGATCTCTCTCATTCAGGGTTCAATATCCCTCCCTTGGAGGAAGAGGGGACCCATAATTCTCCCTTTCTCTTTGGTGTTTGCCCACTAATACAATCTATCCATTGGTGGCATGAATATTGGTCAAATGTTTGGTTAATTTTGGTTTTAGTTCCCTTATTCACTTTAGTTTAGTTTCTTTTATTGTTTTTAGCTTAGTTGTTTGTTTATTTCTTGTACTTGATATTTCTAACTCTTGCACTAACTTTTGTCTTGTCCAGGTAACCCAACTGGACTTGCAAGTGTCCCTCTTTTGCTCATTCAGGTGAAGAAAAGGATACAACACATGTGAATTCGAGGGAGGTGGCGAGCCTACATTGGGAGTTTTCGCCTAATTGTCAATTTTGAAAGGTACGGGACAGGTTTCACCATTAATGGACCAGGCTAGGAGTAAATGCCTATAGGACCCGACCTGTCATCCACCATTAAGACGGTTTTCAAACCACTTAATTGCTAAGTCATGTTAATAGTCGGGGAGGGTTACTAACAATATGTTATGGTATATGTTTGTTGCAATATGTCATGTATAGATACATTTCAATGCACTATGATAAAGCAATATATTGTTGTGGATAGTCTATATGATAAACAATATATTATTATGGTATATATATGATAGTCTAGATGATAAAAGATATATTGTTATGGTATCTATATGATAGTCTATATGATTAACAATATAATGTTATGGATAGTATATATGATAGGCTATAATATATATTCTATATTTTTTATCATAGCTAGGAGATTATGTCGAAGTGGACAATATATGATTAATGATAGTCTATTACGCGATCTAATGTGGATAGCATGCATTGACATAGACTTAGTGGCTCTTATAAGGGCTATGATGGTCATGGTCACCAACTCTTTAATAAAAATAAGCGTCTGATTCATAATCCAATAACGATGCTGTAATGAATTATAATAGTAAGAGAGAAGTGAAGTTTAAATATCATTCGGCCTTTAAGAGGGATAATGACAAAGAAGTAAAATTTCTATGCATATTTTAAAGGAATAAGATATATATATATTGGATTGTCTTTGTGTCACAAAATAATGTTAGAGATTCAAGGGGCTTTAATGACCCCTAACAAAAAAATAATATTTGAAAATTTTGGGGTACATTACATATGGTATTAGAGATGAAGGTTACAATGCTTGGACCTGAGGGAAATTCCAAAATTATTTTAATTCTTTTATTTATGTTGAATAAAAACTAAAAAATATGTTTACTGTTACAAAAAAAAAATGTGTTGGTCTGTTGTGATAATGTCATCACAGAATGAAGAAGAAATCAGACATGAAGAGAATCCAAATCAAGGACTTCCTAAAGAACCAGGGCATAATAGCGAAGGAAGTTCAACCATCTAGGTTTTGGAAACAATGAAGAACCCCATTGTGGAATTACAAATGTTTAAAGAAGATAACGAAAAGATGAAAAAGGAATAGGAAGACCAGTTACAAATAAATCAAATGTTGTTGTGCAATATAGTAACCAAGAGGAGCCCAAAGAACAATGACAAAGAAGAATAAGTCAGCAGAAGGTCCTCTAAAAACTCTGGTCATGAAACATAAAATGAGAATAGTTCTTATGAAGGCACACACATGACAAGAAGAAAAACAACTATGGGAAGAAAAATAAAACAAGTAGATCACCTGGAAGGTGAATTTAAGAAAATAAAATCGTCCACCTTTGATGGAGAATCAAAGACGGGTGAAGAGTATGAAGCATGACTACTATATATAAATAAATACTTCCATATTTACAAGTACTTTAGTAATATGAAAGTCAGAATGGCCATCTACAACTTGAAGGGAAAAACAAGTATCTAGTGGAAAGACCTTAAATTGGTTAAGGGATTGAAAGAGAAACAAATGGAATGGTCATATTTTAAGAGATATTTCAAGAAGAAATATGTGTCAGAAAGATATTATGAAATAAAAAATAAGGAATTCTATGAGCTAAGACTCAGACAAATGACCATGGATGATATGATAAATAAATTTATGGAACTATTGAGATTTGTACCATACATCAAGGAAAACAAAGTAAAGATACAATGATTCTTAAGTTGTCTACCACACTTGTACAAAGATAGAATTGAATTTGACAATCCAAATTATTTAAATGAAGTGCTTAGAAAGGCTCGGATGTGCTATGATCAGTACAAACAGAGGTGTGAAATTACCAAATCATGGAAGGACAAGAAACAGGACAGAACGAATCAGTGAAAGAGAGGCTTCCAACAAACCCCTTTCCGTAATATGGAAAAAAGTTTCCAAAAGAAGGAATATCATTCAAACACCTAGAGAGCTCAAGGGGGACGTAGACCAGTTAAACTGGGAGTCAAGAAAGTTGGGGACAACCCCAAAGAATCATTGAAGTGTTGGGAGTGTGGAGAACCTCACTTGAGGAGAAATTGTCCACGCTTAGTTTCCACAACAAGAACTACAATCCATAATCTGCAAGAAGCTTCAACATTAGGAGATATGGGCAGAATCATGCATAGAATTAATGTAGCTATGTATGGTAGACAAGTTGATCATAAATCCACTATCATGGAGGTTGAAGGTAAAATTCATGATAACCGCATTTCCATATTAATTGACCCAAGAGCTAGTATGTGTTATGTCACTCCTCATTTATTTGAATTAAACAAGCTAAGGAAATTAAAGCATGTTAAGTCCTGGCTAGTACAGTTAGCAACGGGGACCAAGAGAAAGGTAATAGATTTTATTCCTGAATGTGAACTCATCCTAGGCGGTCAAAGCAGAAATTTAGATTTGAACATTTTACCTTTGGGATCTTACAATTTAATCATTGGAATGGACTGGTTAGAGAAACATAAAGTAATATTAAACTGTTACAAAAAGTCACTTATTTACAGAGACGAAAACAACATATTTAGGACGATACAAGGGATCAGAAAAACAGTTTCGGTTAGGCAGATATCAATCATGCAGTTTAAGAAATGTATGAAAAAAGGTTGCCAAGTTTATGTTGTTCAAGTAACTAATCTATTAGAAAAGGAAAACAAACCCAATTTAGAGGAATTTGGAGTCCTACATGGGTTTATAGATATATTTGTGGACAAAATACCATAACAACGCCCAAGAAGAGAGATAGATTTCTCTATCGATCTAGTACTTGGATCTACCCCGATAACTAAGGAATCTTATAGAATGAGTCTACCCGAATTAATAGAACTTAAAATTCAGCTGTAAGAACTGCTATATAAAGAATATATTAGACCAAGTGTCTCACCTTGGGGAGCATCGATTGTCTTCATTGAAAAGATATATGGGACCTTGAGACTTTGCATTGACTATCGACAACTAAATAAGACGACGATCAAGAATAAGTATCATTTACCCAGGATTAACGACCTGTTTGACCATGTTGTAGGAGAAAGGATCTTCCCTAAGTTAGATTTAAGGTCTGGTTATCCCTAAGTCATAATTAAAGATGAAGAAATAAATAAAACAACATTTAGAACACGTTAGAGAAACTATGAGTTTGTCGTAATTATGTTCAGTCTTACTAATCCGCCAACAACCTTTATGTGTTTGATGAATAGTATATTCAATCAATATCTGGATAAATTTGTGTTGGTGTTTATCGATGATATTTTAGTTTACTAAAAAATGGAAGAAGAACATGAACAACATATAGAAATAGTATTGGAGACCTTAAGGAAACATAAATTGTATGCGAATTTTGATTAGTGTGACTTCTACCAAAGAAAGATACAGTACCTAGGACATGTGATATCCAAAGATGGTATTGCAGTTGATTGAGAAAAGATAAAAGTGATTATGGAATGGACTATCCCTAAGGATGTAGCACACATCAAATCATTCATGGTAATTACTGGTTATTATCGAAGATTTATCGAAGGATTTTCTAAGATCGTGTATCCAATTACATCCCTACATAAAAAAGGAATAAGATTTACTTGGTCATAAAAATGTCAGGAAAACTTTCATAAATTAAATAGACTGTTAACTACAACACCTATCCTAAGGGTAGCGAATCCCGATAAATATTTAATAGTTTGCGTGGATGCAAGAAAAGAAGGCTTGGGAGGTGTCCTAACACAATATGGAAATGTCATCTGTTACGAATCATGTAAAATGAAAGAACATGAATGGAATTTCGTTACACATGATTTGGAATTAGCAGTTGCAATTCATGCTCTGAAAATGTGGAGACAATATTTAATGGGGAGAAGGTTTCTTCTACTAACCGAAAAAAGTGGTGTAAAGTTTTTATTCATTCAACCAAATCTCAACGTAAGGCAAGCAAGATGGCTATCCTTTTTAAGTGAATTTGATTTCAAGGTAAGACACATCAAAGGTAAAGAAAATAAAGTTGCAGACTGTAATGATCCCAAGCCATTATGCAAGGATCATCACTGTTTTGGTGTCTTTTTAAAACTTTTTCTGAGTGAGGTATTTCGTCAAACACTTTGTTGATCTACCTTTTAGATGT
>JZKD02S1944126.1:791938-813278 GCA_000966675.3 Picea glauca | reverse complement strand
ATATAGATAGATAGATAGATAGATAGATAGATAGATAGATAGGCTCATACATAAAGAAATGGTAGAACTATTGTTACGTTCCTATTGACCATTCGATTATATATATTTTGAATTTCTATTCAAATATGTACATAACAATCACTGTAGATAAATGGTGTAATAAGGAATAATCTTAGATGGTGTGCTTATCAATTTGTTAACATGTAAAGAATAGGTAAAACAATAGCAGTCTGAATATATTCTTTATATTATCTATTACCACAGGAAGGTAGTGATTCAGTAGACTACAAGTGTATTTCAAAAGTAGTTGTCATATTCAAATGAATCTTGTTCAAAGTATTACAGTTGGAGTACCATAGAACAAAAACTTCACAAACTCTTATATTGTAAACATAACTCTAAGAAACTACACACATAATCTATATGTAAACGAAGTTAATGCACACATAGATCGGGAAAGGAAGGACATGGAACTCGAATACCTTTTGGAAGTTAGATGCTTCCCTCAATCAATTACACCATCTTGCACACCTTGCAAAAGAAGTAAATGAGGATTTAGTAATTGTACTAGCATTTTAATGCTATGAAAATCAAACAATAGAATAAGCTAAGGACAAAAACTTAGCTTGAGCCCTAAAGAAAACTAGATTGCCTCTTGTTCCTTCTTTGACAATCTATCCATGATCCAAGAGGAGGAAGAGTGGACCCAAAACTGACTGATGGGTACCCTCACAAAACAGAAAAGGGCCCATCATTAATTAAACATATTTGTGCATAGAACTTCACTTATCAAACAAAGAAAATGATAGGAAGCAATTATCATCGAAAATAGACCGTGCACATATTAATCAAACAGGAAGCACATATTTCATAATTCTCCAAAATCATGTGTAGAGGACCAAATAAATGAAAGGAGTCGATTGTGTCAAATTCAGCGTGTAAAAAGAGACTACCATTTATTTCCTCGAAATCACACAATGGAATTTCCAATTTGGGTAACGATCACAGTGAGGGAAGCATTAAATTAATAAGCATTCATAAGAGGCACATAATATGAGACCTATGTATATTCACAATAAATGAATCATTAAATCTAAACAAAATTACATAATGGTAACTACCGAGGTGGCCATGAGACAATCCACGATTCTTCTCGATAGAGAAATTGTCTTACAAACAAAGGATACAAGTAAATATTGTTTCAATGAATAAAATCATGTTAACACTTCTATTTAAATACATAGAATGTAAATACAAAAATTTCCTACAAAGTTCAACCAAAGTCGAGTCTGAATAACACCAACCTGCGCAGTACGTTTTGGGATCTTTGGATGAATTTTAGAGGGTATGAATAACAATATTATAATGGTGAATAAAATAAAACACAAAAAAAATAAGAGGGTTTAACTTTAATAATGATTTGGGCCACGGTCTGACTAGGAAGGAACTGCAAATGACTAGGCTTGAAGACTGACAACCAACCAAGAGAAAACACAGTAACCATCAAACCCGAGTGTTAACTCTCAAGGCATCTCATCTATCATACAGAGAGACCATAAACACAGTAGAACCCCAGAAGAAAAATGCCTATGGAGGTGCAATTGTAATACATTGTCAATCCTCAAGAAAGAAAAGAAAAATGTGAAGTCTGTTCATGGAACCTCTGTTTTATTTTTGCGTTGCACCAGATAGAGATTACACTCACGGGATAAGAAGAACATAAGAAACCTAATTTTTTTATTACCTTTGTGCATAGAGAACCTTGGGTATGCATTGCCTCTTTCCATCATGCACCATATCCGAACCTCACCAAATGCACTGGTCGTATTACAATGCAGAGACAAACTTGTTTTATAGGACTAAAGGGGGCAAGAATGATGAAAAAATGTTACCTCGAGGTCCTTTCTAGAGGAGTAAAAGCGGTTGGTACGCACCCTTATCACTACCATGTGAAGTTGAGGGAGGTGGCGATCCTACATTGGGCGTTTTCGCCTAAGTGTCAATTCTGAAAGGAATGATATAGGTTTCACCATTAATGGACCAGGCTAGGCGTAAATGCCTACAGGACCTAACCTGTGATCCACCATTAAGACGGTTTTTGAACCACTTAATTATTGAGTCATGTTAATACTCGAGGAGGGTTACTAACAATATGTTATGGTATATGTTTGTTGAAATATGTTATGTATAGATACATTTTGATGCACTATGATAAAGAAATATATCATTGTGGATAGTCTATATGATAAACGATATATTGTTATGGTATCCATATGATAGTCTAGATGATAAATGATATATTCTTATGGTATCTATATGATAGTCTATCTGATGAACAATATAATGTTATGGATAGTCTATATGATAGGCTATAGTATATAGTCTACAATTGTCTATCGGAGCTAGGATATTATCTCGAAGTGGACAATATATGATTAATTATAGTCTATTACGCGATCTAACGTGGATATCATGTCTTGACATACACTTAGTGGTTCTTCTAAGGTCTATGACGGTCATCGTCACCAACTCTTTAATACAAATAAGTGTGTGATTCATAATGCAATAACAACGTTATAATGAAACATAACACTAAGAGACAAGTGGATTTTAAATATCCTTCGACCTTTAAGAGGGATAATGAAAACGAAGTAAAACGGTTATGCATACATTAAAGGAATAAGATATATATAATGGATTATCGTTGTGTCGCAAAACAATGTTAGATATTCAATGGACTTTAATGCCCCCTATTTTTTTTTTTTATTTGGGAAATTTTGGGTACACTACAATTTGTATAAATGAAGTAGGAATGTTATCACTCTTGTCTAGGCCATTCTGAAGTAGAACATATAAAATTGAATCCTCATATGGTTCAGTTCTTTTAGTTTCTTCACCTACATAATTCTTCAAAACACAAAACTACTATCTTGTGAATCCGTTCACAAAAAATTCTACCCTTTTAGGATGTTTCAATCTTGGTTATTGGGTTTTTTTTACATTTTTCAAAGATATCCAACAACAGATATATGAATGGAAAATTGTAAAGAAAATCAATGTCATAGGAATTCCAAATTACTTTATGTGTAGCAGTCTTCACAAACATTGGAGACAAACATATGTTCTTGATGGTGAACCATTTCCTCCAAAAAAAAATCCATTTTTCCACAATGAGATAATGTATTGGATCCATGTTCATATAATTTCTGGAGACTCCCGTATTTATTCATACTAATTATATTGGAAGAATATTCAAAATAATAAACGGGGATTACATTTTATTCAAAAATCACATATTAGAAGGTCAATATTCTTGGTAGTCCATGAAAATCAACTTATCTATTTAACGAATGATGACACTGTGAATACAATATGGTTATTAAAAGATGTTAGAAATGAACATGTTCCACCATTTCCTCCCAATATATCAATAAAATAATTTGAATATGGAGATGGTTTCAGATAGAATATGATATCCAACTTAACATTGGATGTTAATAAAAAATACCCTGAATATTTCACAGTTTCTTCAGTTGGTATCATCATAATCATGTGTAAAAATAAATCTTTTCAGTTCGTATTTTATGACTTGAGCAATCCAGTATGTGGTAATGTAGTAGAAAATAAAGTAATAACATGCATGAGTTCAATAGTATATAGTCCAATTTTTCAAGATATTTTTGAACAAACTCACAACTCTACTATATATCACTAATATATATCAAGTTTCTATGAATATAGAATCAATTGATGATGTACCAATTGTTGCTAGTAAAAAAAAAGTTAATTGAACTTTCAATTCAATTTCCTATTTTGTTGTACATCACATTTTGAATTCCTACTATCATTATAAAATTTCATACCCATATCTTATAATTAAAAAAAAACGTTTTAATACATTTAAAGTATTTAATCACTTGTTGTTATGTTCTATTACATAATTGTAAATATGTAAATATTTCTGAAACATTTTTTTTAATGCTATTGTTATGAAAACAAATAATCATACACTTCTATCTTATTACACACTATATTTAATGATTAATGTTATTACATACTATATTCAATAATTAACTATAATTATTTTTCTTATATTTTCATTAACAATGATGAAATGCTTCATTATGTCATTCAAAAAATATTATTTTATTTATACTTTACAATGTTATTTGACAATGTTTTAAATTAAAATTATCATTATTTTTGTAGATATGGCATCTATTACTACATTTTCCAATACTGAAAAGAAAAATCCATGTGAATCGTCATCTGAAACAATAAACGAATATTTTCGAAGAATATATCAGCAAAGAAAAGAAGAGATGAGAGTGAAACGACATTTAAATTTTAAACATAAAAATAAATAAATCAATAAAAAGAGGAGAACCAAATTTCAATTATCACAAGAGGTCATTGATTCTCAATATCAAGGGCACATCAATTTCCAAATATTATATGATATAATAAAAAGAAAAAATGTTTTGAACGAAATACCTACATTTAAAATTGAAGATACAACAAGCGAAGAATCTATAGTGAAATATTGTAATGCAGAAGAATCCATAAAAAAATATTTCATTGGCATTTATTCATGATGCTTCTACAAGTCGAATAGTGAAGATACCAAACAATATAATCAAAATAAATGATGAAGGTCAAAACGCAACAAAGAATTTTGATAATATATGTAAAGAAACTTCTAGGTCAAAGGTATAGAACAAATATTCAATAGTATCTTTTTCAATTAACAATCCCTTATAAAAATACAATTTAATATAAATAATTTTCCACTCTATTTTAACCTATATTATATGAAATTTCATGACCATATTCAAAGCTTTTCTACAAATCAACCGGTCATTGAAGGAAATATTGTATTATAAGTTAATAAAACAATTGAAGGAAATATTCTACTAGAAGTTAATAAAACAAATAGATTTCAGGACAATAAGGTAGGCTATAGAGGAAGTTATGATGATAAAATAACTATCTCACTTGGAGCTAAGGTTACGATGAATGTTTTTCACAAATATTTTCAATTGATGCTTTTCATAGTTTCTTTTTTTCCTATGGTGTGTAATTTATTTTATTTCTAATACAATAATATTTTACATATAGGATACTACTACAGGGTGCATCTATCATAAACAATTCAAAATAATTCTTTCCCCAGCATTTAGTTACCAATAAATGTTCAAAATGTTTCAATATCTCAAGAATGTATTTGAACCAATTCAAAGCTGATGTTGATAATAACATTCATAATGAATTTCGAGAACCCATGTTTTCAAAAAATGAAATTCAATGCAACCAAAGTATGGAAATGCATATTTAAGATAAAAAAAAANTTGCATTCTTCATCTCACAATCCTTCATCATCAAATCAACACATACATCTTCCAAGAATTTTATTCAATATGGAATAGTGAAACAATATAAGTACAATATTTAAGAGATTAACACATTTCCATAAAACGTTTTCTAAAGAAATAGATAAGTTATCAATTGTGCAATGTATGAATGTCTATAAAGAAGTTGAAGGAGCTGTTTGTCAGAGATAAAAAAAAATGAAAGAGGATCTCATCGATTTTCTCAATGGAACAAAATGGATCCCGGTGAACAACCCCAAGTTTTGTCAGTGTTAACAAAAATTGAGGAAATGTTAATCGCACGAGTAAATCGAATATTACAAGTCGCACATGGACGTGGTGGCCAATATAAATATAATGTTCACACAATCAACTTCCCGCATGCTTTTAATTCTATCGTTAAACGACTTCCTCGTCGGATTGAAGATATTGACTTTTTTGTAAGGAGAAAAAAAACTAGATCAAAACACTATGACTGCATTGTTAGTAGATAATGTGTAATTAATGCATTACATTACAATATAAAAATGGAAAATTATTACAAAGATGTTGAAATAGATATGGACTCAATAATATCTCTTCCACATGAAGCAAACAAATATCTCATATAGACTACACTATATCAACTCAAACATAGATGAATAAAGAGAACAATGTAGAAATTTTACAAATTCAACAAGATCAATTGGAATCTCATCCTTCCTCATTTACAATGATATTACCAAATGCACGACGGGAATTGGAAGAAATTAGAAATTTTGTTCAATATCATAATTATTTATTTGATTTGCAAATGGAATGGCTAGAAATTGGCTTGTCAGAAATTAATGAATATAACGTAGAAAGATTGTTTGACATGGATTTTACAACATTGTTCCCAATAGGAAATGATGATTGGTTGCAACGATGTCTTGTCAAAACTCGATTACATGAATATGCATTACACTAACTGAGGTATCATAATCAAATATTTTGGAAACATCAAAGATTTCATTATTTTATTTTGAATATGATAATGAGGCATCGAAACCAATGTAAAACAATTGTGTTTGGGAAAAAATAGAGAAAATGGGATACCTACAACAATAGAGTATTTATGTAAATAATTGAATGAGCTCCCTGACACTAAATTAGTTGAAAGGTTGATACGGTATGGTGGAAATATCCGAGGGAAAAAAGAATATTGGAATACATGTCATAGTGCACTTACTAACATGATAAACCAACTTGGCTCTCCAACTTTTCTTTTTACACTAAGTGCAGATGACACAAAGTGGCCAGATCAACATAAAGTTATACTTAATAATAAACTTTTTAATCTACTAAATCAACAACAATGGAGAATTTATAACATTATCAAATCTAAACATATTTTTTCAATATGTATGCAACAATGCTTCAACATTTTTTTGGGATAAAATTGTTATAAAATATTTCTAAGCTAAGTATTACTGGTACATGTAATTATTTTAAAACTTTTAATTTAAATTTATGAAATGAATATGATATTTATGCATTACTAATGCAAGTAAATATTTCATATAATTTTCATAGGTATGAATGGAAAGACATAGGATTGACACATATCCATGGATTTGTATGGTTAGAAGGTTTTCTAAAGAAATTGTTTAGTCTTGGAAACAGATAGTGGTTCTTGATTTTTTCTTTGTTCAATTGATGGTAGTCAGTACAATGTCTCCATGATCCATCATTTTTTCTTATAAAAATTATTGGCACATCCCAAGGTGATACACTTGGATGTATAAATCCCAAGTCCATTAATTCCTACAATTGCATTTTCAATTCCTGTAATTTAGGCGTTGACATCGGATAAGTCATTCTTGCTATCGGTTCAGTTCCAAGTTTCAATTCGATTGTAAACTCCAACTCTCATTTGGGTGGTAAACCTAGTAACTCTTCTGGAAATACATCTGCAAACTCTTGTACTACAAGAAGGTTTTCTAATCCTTTGGCCTCACCCTTTTTATTTAGCACTAATATTTCATTTGACTTACATCCTTTCCGCATGCTCTTTTGCAATTGTAGGGAAGAAATAAACCTCAAGGACACTCCCTGGGTTCTTCCTATAATCACTCTACTTTTTCCAAATTCATCTGTCAAACTTAACCATTTCATCTTGCAGTTGAGCATCACATCATACCATTCTAACCAATCCATGCTTATCCTACGATCATGACATAAAGGTCTACCTTTATGAAAAAACTTCCCAAGTTATTGTTACAATCAATAATCCTTTCCTCGATATTCAGCTCTTCCTCAACTATGAGGAAATTTTGAATTGCATCATGAAATGTATGAGGCATTAGAATCCTCATCTTTGCATGAATGTTAAAGTTAAGGCCAAAAACAAACTTGTTGACTTTCAAATTCTCTTTGTTCATATGTGGGGCATATCTAATCATCTCCATGAATCGGACCTAGTACTCTGGCGCCGTACGACCACCCTATCGTAAGGCGTTGAACTCATTAAGTTGCCTCTCAATGAATTCCTCGGAAAAGTACATCTCCCGGAACCATTCCTCGAACAACTCCCATGAAACATCTTCAATGGCCATGTAGTTGAGGTAGGAGAGTTTTCCACCATAGAATAGAACTCCCCTTCAGCTGAAATAGCACCATAAAGACTTTCATGTTGGAGGTGCAATCATGAAGTGTGAAGCACATAACCATGTTCTCTAACCATGCCTTGGTATTTGAGCCATTTGTGGCACCCATAAAGTCGGGAAAATTCACCTTCTCAAGTTCTGTTTGTACAATACTTCTAACTACTATAGGGCATTGTGAACCCTTATTGTGCAGAGACATCCCACCCTCATCCTAATCAAGATGATTAACCAAAGCCTCTAACATCCTCTGAAAGGATCTGATCATACCTACCACATATCCCACCTCTACCTTCTAAACCTTAGTAGTCTTCTCATATCCCTGAGGATTAGATTCCTTTGGCATGGATACACTTGGAGGAGGCACACATTGTCTCCCTAAAGCATGACGTCTACTCATACGACGTCCTAGAAGCATGGTTTTTCAATTGACAATTTAAAAATTTATTAGTGATATGATTTTAATAAAACATTTAACATAGTGTAAAGCGTAACGGTCTAATGTCACAAGGTTAAACCTACTTTGATACAATATGTAACGAACCCTCTCTGATGAAAACAAAAGTGATTTTCAAAATAGGTAATATATTAATTTTTTTAAACAAGCAAACGTTACGGCAAGAGACAAGCGTCACAACATAAATTAATAAATACACAATCAATTTCATCACAACCAACCGAAATAAACATCACTATTATGCAGTCAAACATATCTCAAATGATAATGGTGCAGACCCCCTTCTCTCCTAAAGGTTGCACGACCTCCCGGTCAAGATCTTTGATTTTGAAGTTGAACGACTCTGTGAAACCTTGCTGGTGTCATTCTGTCTTAAACACAATTCCTCTCGGCTCCCTGTGCAGACTCCATGATACCCGCGACCTTCCCTTTCGTGTTCTGTGAAATCTTAGAGCTGGTGTTAGTGCCTTTTCTCTTGGCCCCTCCTCACACGTGACCTTAGGTGATGACATCACGCCTACTGACGCAGTCGCACCCTCTCAGGCACGTCTGCTCCCACATGATCTTCTTCTTCTCAGCCCGAATAACTCTAAAGTTCTTCTATTTCCCTATCAGGAAATCTGCTCCCCAAAAATTCTCTTCGGCGCAATCCTCCTTTCTTTACTTATCGGAGAATCAGAACTCACGGCTTCGCAAGTTCACTATCGATCACTGGGCTCTTGAATCCCCGAGACCTGATGGTCAGTCAACGCTGACTCTATCTTCCCCTATCAGAACTTCCGCTTTGTCGAGATTTTTCCTTATCGGGATATCGCTACTCGCGATGTCGAGCACTGTGATTTGCTGACTCCCGATACCCGATGCAACGAAACTCCGAAGTACGCGTTGAGATGTCTCTTCACTCCTTGTCTCTTCTATCGGGAATTTGGAATTCGCGGGATCGCGAATACGGATGCTAATGGATTTAGGACTTTCCTTTTCCCGATCCTCGATATGCGTGCCACCTGTCCTCCACTAACTCCTGTTGTGGCCCACACAATTCTCCCATCGGGCTATTGTGTTTCATGAATACGAACTACAAGAGCACCTTATCTCTGAAATCCTCGATGCCCAAACTCTGACTTCCTCGAATCTTCTGACACGTGTCCAAATTGATGGACGGTTTTGAGCTTGTCGGGATATCGCGGATCGCGATATCGCAATTCTCGCTACAACAACTTGGAGCTTCGGCTTGCGAATCCCCGATACACGATATCATGTGTAGATCCGACGGTCCTTGTGACCTGGATCGACGACTCTGCCCTTCCTGAGCTTTAAACCTTTCGGACCTTCTCGTCGTAACCTCCTTGCACCTCCGCAAGATCCAATGGCCCTCGGAACTTCGCAAAATTTCCTCAGAGGATTTTGACCGTCCGTTCTTCCTTTGATGATTTTGCGAAACGATTATGTTTCCCTCCATGAAACTCGTCCGCCTACTCGTAGTCTGCGACGCTTCTTGCAAACTTTCCAGGCACCAACTCCCTGCGCTTTTCCTGATAATTAATCAAGGTTCTATACCTCCTGAGCTTGTTCAAAACTCTCAAGTCCTTCAGAAAATATCTTGCATGCACTCCTTGCGGAAACCTTCAATGACGTCTAAGGGTTGAAGTCTCTCGACTCTGCGCACTCTTGCAGCAACAGTCTTTCAAGATTTTCTCAGGTTCGCAACCCTGAGACCTTTAACTGGCCTACGCACTCATTGCATGGCACTGTGCCTAACTTCACCTTTGAGGAAATGAGAACAAAAGCTATCTCCAATTGGACCCTTCTGTCAACGCACTCCTTGTGGACAATTCGACTGCACTCCTTGCAGGAATCCTCTGGCTCTGTTAGAGAAACAATTGAAACTCATTCTTTCACCCTCTCAGATTCCAAACTCAACACTGAAATCATATACACAGCATATAAAATAAAATTTATAACAGGAAGAAAACATTCATGAGAATAACATCAATACACAGAGAATCAGACACAAAACCATGAATTTGAACCAATCTTCTTCAATTAATTCAAATATCAGTACATGGGTGTTATTTACATAGTTCTCTACTTCTTCTTGCTCTTCCTGAATTATGTTATAATGTACAATGAGGGTGTCTATATCCGGTTTCCCTCTTGCACTCTAAGCTATCAAATCTAGAATTAAATTCCTATCTACCAACATTAACTATCTTAAATGTCGACTATCTACTAAAGGACGAGAGCTATCTGCTCAAGGTCCATTACATTATATAAGTGCACCTTCATAAATGGCTTCACTAAAGACTCGCGCAACAATCCCAAAGTGTTTTCAAAATTTTGTGTTGGCTTGTCCAGCTATCCTCCGCTTCCGTGTTGGCTCGCTTGATGAGTTGGCGATGCTCCTGCATCATACTTCCTTGCTTGAAAAATTTCATGGGCTCCTGTGCATGAGCTCTTGCACGATCTGTCCATGATTTTGTATCACTGCTTCTCTTTCCCAGCTGGCATCTTCCACTGGATGGTTCTTCCACTTAACCAGATACTCGAAGTACTGTTTTCGCCAGGTCCTCTTACCCACTCTCTTGTCGAGTATGCATTCCATATGTGGCTTTTCGGCAACTGGCAATTGTTTCATCCACTAGATCACTGGCTGCTCAGCTCCAGTCTCTACTTCTCCAGCCCTGTATGGGTATAAAATCGACGATATTGAATATCGAAGATATTTCGATCCCATCCGGTAACTCGATCTCATAATCATTTTCCCCGAATTTTCTCAAGACCTGGCATGGTCTGATTTTCTTCATCTTTAACTTATTGTATGTTCCCCTCGAGAACCTTTCTTTCCTCAAATGTGTGATAACCACATCACCAACCTCAAACTGAAGTTGTCTTCGATGCTGATCTTCTCTGTGCTTGTACTCCTGATTTGATTTAAGAAGTCGCTCCTTCACCTGGCTGTGAAGTGCTTTCATTGCTTCAGCGAATTCTTCTACACTAGAGCTGCTAGTCGCAGTCTGTTCTGAATTCCTTAGTTCAGAAACTCCTCTCGGTTGTAACCCATAGACAACCTAAAATGGACTTTTCCCTGTACTCCGATTCACTGAGTCATTTTATGCAAACTCTGCCTGTGGCAATATATTGTCCCATTGGCTATGGTGTTCTGTCACCAAGCTCCTCAGAAAGTCTCCCAGAATTCTGTTGACCACCTCTGTTTGTCCATCCATCTGAGGATGATAAGAAGAACTAAATGCCAAATTAGTTCTCAGCTTCTTCCATAAGGTCCTCCAAAAATGCCCTATGAATTTAGTGTCCATGTCTGAAACTATGCTTTTCGGCAACCCATGAAGTCGAATGACCTCCTTGAAAAAAAGATTTGCGATGTGAGTCGCATCGCTGGTCTTCTGACATGGGATGAAGTGTGCCATTTTAGAAAACCTATCCACCACCACAAAGATCGAATCAACACATCTTTGTGTCCTTGGCAACCCCAAAAAAAAATCCATGCTTATCGCCTCCCATGGCCTCTCCGGTATGGGTAATGGCTGATAAATACCGGCATTCTACTTCCTCCCCTTCGAATGCTGGAAAACTCGACATCTGTCAATGAACCTCTTGACCTCTGCTCACATCCTCAGCCAAAAATATGACTCATTCAATTTCGTGAATGTTTTGTCATGGCCAAAATGTCCTGCTAATCCACCACTGTGTTTCTCTTTCAATAAGTTCTCCCTCATGGAGCATTTTGGAATACATAGTTGATTGCCTTTGAACAGAAATCCTTCCTGGATCATATAATCTATCCAAGGGATTATGTCTCTGAGAACTAGATTCTCAGCTGCTTCATACACTTCTACAAAATCTGCATCACCTACGTACATGTCCCTGATATTATCGAAACCCAATGTTTTGACTCGGAATTCCTGCAAAAACAAACACTCCCTGCTCAAAGCATCAACCACTTTGTTAGCAGTACCCAAAATATGTTTAATCAAAAATGTGAAATTCTGCATATACTCTAACCATTTGGCATGTTTCTGATTCAACTTCTCCTGTTGAGTCACAAACTGCAATGCATGGTTATCACTATACAATACAAATTCTTTTGGGATCAAGTAATGCCTCCACTTCTTCAATGCTTGTATGATAGCATAGAATTCTTTATCATATGTGGAGTATTTTAGTTTTGCCTCATCCAACTTCTCACTGAAATATGCAACCAGCCTGTCTTCCTGACTCAAGACCGCTCCTATGGCAAACCCGCTTGCATCACATTTCACCTGAAATGTCTTCAGGAAATCCGGCAACACCAACACTAGTTGTTCCGTGATCTTCCGTTTCAACAGATTGAAACTCTTTTCGGCCTCTCATGTCCAGTGAACAGACTTATGCCGCTTCTTCACTGTATCCATCATCGCTGCACTAATTCCACTGAAATTCCTGATGAACTTTCGGTAGAAACTAGCCAAACCATGAAAACTTCTCACCTCAAATACATTCCTCGGTGATGGCCAATTCTTGATCACTTCCACCTTATCCGGATCCATCCTCAACTCATTTGCCGAAATAACAAATCCCAAATAAATGAGTTTTGTCTTCATAAATGAGGACTTCATCTTATTAATAAACAACTTCTCCTGCTGTATCTTCTTCATCACAATAGCCAAATGCCTCAAATGTTCAGCCACTGATTTACTGTAAATCAGTATGTCATCCAAATACACAATGACGAACTTCCCGATGAAATCCTTTAAAAATTCTTTCATCAACCTCATGAAGGTACTCGGTGCATTCGTCAAGCCAAACGAAATAACAAGCCCTTCATACAGTCCTTCATCGGTTTTGAAGGTTGTCTTCCACTCATCTCCTTCTCTCATGCGAATCTGGTGGTATCCGCTCTTCAGATCAATCTTTGAAAAATACTTTGCCCCACTCAGGAAATCCATCAGATCATCCATTCTTGGCAGTGGAAATATGTACCTGATGGTTATCTTGTTGATCTCTCTTGAATCAGTACACATCCTCCAGCCTCCGTCTTTCTTCGGACTGAGTACTGTTGGAATGACAAACGGGTTGAAACTTTCCCTGACCAATCCTTTGTCCAGCAGCTCCTGGACCAGCTTCTTGACCTCTTCATTTTCTTGCGGCATCAATCTATACGTGGCTTTATTCGACAAACTGGCCCCTGGTATGAGGTCTATATGGTGACTCACACTCCTCATCGGTGGCAACAAACGAGGTAATTCGTCCACTATGATGTCAGTGAACTCTTCCAGCAGTTCCTGAACTTCATCTGGTAAATCATCCACTCTTGTGCTAGTCAGAACAATCCTCGGCTTCCTGACCACAAGGAATTGTGGATCTTCTTTCTTATTAACCTATGTAAGAAGTTCCTTCCCACTCATGAGAAGTACTGTGTTGTTTACTTCCGGCTTCACCTCTTTATCTTTTATCGGAAGCAACCTATGTGTCCTCCCATTCTTTTCTAGGGTATATGTGTTCATTCTCCCGTCATGAACTATGTTCCTGTCATATTTCCATGGTCTACCCAGCAATAGATGACAAACATCCATGGGAATAACATCACATAATATCTTATCATTATATCCACCTATCTTAAATTCAACCAAGCATTGTTTAGTAAAAGTTACCTGGTGTCCTTTCTGTAGCCACGAAACTCTATATGGGCTTGGATGATCAGTTGTCTCTAGCTCCAGCTTCTCCACCATCTCTGTGGATACGAGATTATCCGTGCTACCACTGTCTACGATGACCTTGCACACCCTATCCTTGGTCTTGCAAGCAGTCCTGAACAGTCTGGTCCTTTGATCTGAACTTTCCACCTCCTTCTCAGGTGTCAAAAGGACTTTACGCATCATTAACGACCTTCTGCCTTCTGCGTCTTCTGCCTCAACATCCTGCCTTTGCACTTCGGTGATGTGAGCTTCTCCAATGTCGTTCTTTTTCTCTGGACACTCATAATACTTGTGCCCATTCTTTCCACATGTGAAGCATGTGATTACTCCACCTCTTCCTCTACCTTGACCTCTAGTACGAGGAAAAGTATTTCCATCAGCATAATTTCCTCTCTGCTCATTATGTTGTCCTCTCTATTCAACACATGGCCCTCACTGTGAAGTTCCACCTCTTTCAACTTTACCCTGAGGTTTCTTCCATTCCTCCTTGGGCTTCTGGTATTTTTCTTGGGCAACTGCTTTGCCTCTGGGCTGGCTTATGCCTCGGCCCCTCTGACTCTGCTTACGGCTCAGCTTCTCCTCAGCTTTCAGAGCCATTTGATAAGCATCCTCCACTATTTTTTTATGGTTACCATGCTTAATTCATCTTGAATGTCATATCTCAGACCATTCAGATACCTGGAAACCTTCTCATCATCGCTCTCCCAATGACCTGCTCTGATGTTCAGTCGATAGAATTCCTCAGTGTATTATTTCACTGTCATCATCTTCTGTCTCAGGTTCTGCATCCTCCTGAACAGAGTAATTTGGTAATCTCTCGCAATGAATTTTTCCTTCATCTTTGCAATCATTCGATCCCAACTTTTGATTTTTTGCTTGCCTTTGCAGCGTCTATCTGATTGTAGCTCATCCCACCATAATGTTGCATGTCCTTTCAAGTGCGTAACAACATGCTTGAATTTCTTGTCGTCTTCGATATCTTCATAATCTAAGTATGTATCCAGAGCTCTAATCCAATCTAGAAGCTCCTCGGCATCCAAGTTTCCCTCATAAACTGGAATGCCCATTTTTGCCTTTTTACCCATCCTGGAAATGGCTTTGATCAAACACTTGGTTGATGCATCTTCGGCTGCAACTTCTTCCTCGCGTTCAGCCTCAACTTCATCCTCTGAATTGCTAAAATCCCCTGCACTAACTGTGCGTCTTTGCGCTGTCTCCATGTCTTCAAGTCTTGCTCAGAGATCATGCATCTGTCTCTCCATCTTTGGATTTGTTACTTTCCTTCCTCTTCTTCGCACCTCCCTATCCTCTGGATCAGGTGACTGTCTTTCTCTCCTCGGCGGCATGGAAAATTCTCCTCTTCTCTGCTATAGAAAGCAAAGAAAATTTCTCTCTCTGATACCATACCTGATGCAGCCGCACCCTCTCAGGCACGTCCGCTCCCACAGGATCTTCTTCTTCTCGGCCTGAAGAACTCTAAGGTTCTTCTATTTCCCTATCGGGAAATCTGCTCCCCACAGATTCTCTTCGGCGCGATCCTCCTTTCTTTACTTATTAGAGAATCATAACTCACGGCTTCGCAAGTTCACTATCGATCACTGGGCTCTTGATTCCCCGAGACCCGATGGTCAGTCAAGGCTGACTCTATCTTCCCCTGTCGGAACTTCCGCTTTGTCGAGATTTTTCGTTATCGGGATATCGCTACTCGCGATGTTGAGCACTGTGATTTTCTGACTCCCAATACCTAATGCAACGAAACTCTGAAGTACGCATTGAGCTGTCTCTTCACTCCTTGTCTCTTCTATCGGGAATTTGGAATTCACGGGATCGCGAATCCGGATACCAATGGATTCAGGAATTTCCTTTTCTCGATCCCTGATATGCGCACCACCTTTCCTCCACTAACTCCTTTTGTGGCCCACACAATTCTCCCGTCGGGATATCGCGTTTCGTGAATCTGAACTACAAGAGCACCTTATCTCTAAAGTCCTCGATGCCCAAACTCTGACTTCCTCGAATCTTCTAACATGTGTCCAAATTGATGGACCGTTCTGAGCTTGTCAGGATATCGCGGATCGCGATATCACAATTCTCGCTACAACAACTTGGAGCTTCGGCTCGTGAATCCCCGATACACGATATCACGTGTAGATCCCACGGTCCTTGTGACCTGGATCGACGACTCTACCCTTCCTGAGATTTAAACCTTTCATACCTTCTTGCCGTAACCTCCTTGCACCTCCGTAAGATCCAACGGCCCTCGAAACTTTGCGAAATCTCCTCAGAGGATATTGACCGTTCGTTCTTCCTTTGATGATTCTACAAAACGATTTTTTTTCCCTCCACGAAAGTCATACGCCTGCTCGCAGTCTGCAACGCTTCTTGCAAAATTTCCAAGCACCAACTCCCTATGATTTTCCTGATAATTTCTCAAGGTCCTATACCTCCTGATCTTGTTCACAACTCTCAAGTCCTTCAGAAAATCTCTTGCACGCACTCCTTGCGGAAAACCTTCAACGATGTCTAAGGGTTGAAGTCTCTCGACTCTGCGCACTCCTGCAGCAATAATCTTTCAAGATTTTCTCAGGTTTGCAACCCTGAGACCTTTAACCAGCCTGCGCACTCCTTGCACATCACTGTGCCTAACTGCACCTTCGAGGGAATGAGAACAAAATCTATCTCCAATTGGACCCTTCTGTCAACGCACTCCTTGCAGACAATTTGACTGCAGTCCTTGCAGGAATCCTCTGGCTCACTTAGAGAAACAATTGAAACTCATCCTTTCACCCTCTCAAATTCCAAACTCAACCCTAAAATCATATACACAGCATATAAAAGAAAATGTATAACAGGAATCAAACATTCATGAGCATAACATCAATACATAGAGAATCAGACACAAAACCATGAGTTTGAACCAATCTTCTTCTATTAATTCAAATATCAGTACCTGGGTGTTCTTTACATAGTTCTCTGCTTCTTCTTGCTCTTCCTGAATTATGTTATAATGTACAATGAGGGTGTCTATATCCGGTTTCCCTCTTGCACACTAAGCTATCAAATCTAGAATTAAATTCCTATCTACCAGCATTAACTATCTTAAATGTCGTCTATCTACTAAAGGACGAGAGCTATCCGCTCAAGGTCCATTACAATATATAAGTGTGCCTTCATAAATGGCTTCATTAAAGACTTGCGCAACAATCCCAAAGTGTTTTCAAAATTTTGCGCTGGCTTGTCCAGCTGTCCTCTGCTTTCGCGCTGGCTCGCTTGATGAGTTGGCGATGCTCCTGCATCACCTACGTGCGATTGCGGGTGCACTCAAGAGTGGTTTGGGGTCAAACTGCTTTTTGCCCCTCAATTAACCACGTGCCTCCACGTGTATTTTCTCTAAAACCATGGTCTCAATTGTGGCTTGCCCTAAATCTCGTAAAGATTGAGAAATTTTTTATTCCGCAATGCAAGGTGACGGTCGATCTCACAATCTTGATGGTGCTTGTAAACAGATGACCGATATCTATTTCTTGGGATCAATGGTTAATACCTCCTTCTCCCAGATCAATGGTTGTGGTCGATTCCAAATTCTGGACTTCAAAATTCTTAAATATGAAAAATTAGTTTCCTTTGCAGGGAAATCTTCTGAAACGGAAGATCTGCTGACACCTGGCCCCTTAAATCAACAATTGTGATCACTGCGGGTATCTAGATTTTGGGTTTCCCAAATCTCAAACTCTACTTTCCTCCATACTCCAATATTCTATAGTTCATGATCTATGGACACCTATCCTCATGATCAATGACCCTGCCTTCACTTCGGGTGTTTGACCTTTCAACTTGGATCAACAGTCCTGTGGCCCTCCTTTCAATCAATGGTCAAGATCTCCTTCAGTTCTTTGGACTTCTGAGATCTCAAATCTCAAAACTTATCCTTTTCCAAATGGATTTTATCCTAATCTTGTGATCCATTGACGCGTGTCCTTCTGATCTCAAGATAAAGGATTACTTTGGGTCTTTACCCAGAGTTCATAGATTTATGCCACGTCTCTCTTGGATCCCATGGCTACGAATCACTTTGGGACTTTACCCAGAGTCCACGAATTCATGCCACGTCTCCTCTAGATCTGTCGGCCCAGATTCACTTCGGGTCTTCGGGTCTTGGGGATTTGGCAGTCTCAGTTCTCAAACTCAAAACCCCACTAAAATTTTCCCATAGGTCGCGATCTGTTGACAAGTGTCCACTTATAGATCGACAACTGCTCTTCGAATCTTCACACTTCGGGAATATCAAGTTTAAAACTCGCTCCCTCTTGAGTTCTCGATATCTCACAGCTTAGATTCACTTGACCCATTCGATGCCCAATGCTCACTTAGGATGATCTGACGACTCAGGTCTGCTTCGAATGATTGGATGATTGAGATTTCACTTCATCTTTCCAGCACTTTGGGCTTCATAAAAATCGATTCTCAAACCTTGATGAGTTCTCTCTCCTGTGCGTGAGAAGCATTAAATATCGTGCAATTTGTTCTGATCAGATGGTTGTGGATCCTTTGTACTATTATCCAATGGGCACTCTCACTCCTCCTCCTGATCTTCCAATTTCTTTTGATTTAGGAAATTTTCTAAGTCTTCAAAGTTCTTCACCTTTGAACCTCATGCAAGTCTGTATCTTGGACCTCGACTACACTCCTAAAAAGTGTTATCCCTCCTGAGCTTAGCCTTCGTGAAGGTTTCGACTACCCATGCACTCCTTTTGTTTCAGGTATTTTCGATAACTTAGATTTGAAGGATTTCTTGAAAATAAATTCTTCTCGCCCTCTTGGCGTTCTCCTTTTGGTTGGTGCACTCCTTGCAACTGATTCTTTACACAAGTTTTGAGTTCTTGCGGATGACTGTGCATTCCTTGCAGTAGTCACTTTGCACTCCTTGCAAAGGGAATGTTTCGTGCTATCTCTTCTGAACTTTGGAACCAAAAAAAATCCCGTCAATGCACTCCTTGTGGTCTATGTTCACACGTTGCACTGACTCGATAGAAGAAAAAAAATTGAAACTTATATTAACATTTACAGTTCCATCTACTCATAAAGAAATTCATTCATTCATGAAAACATAATAACAGGGAATTGCAAACAATGTCCACACCATGCATTGGGCCAATTTTCCTCTGTTATCTCCATTCAAAAATAAAAGTTACTACAGCTATAATCAAAACAAAAACTAAAATTCATAAATCTCCTACTAACTTGCAGTCGCCCATTTGGGCGTACAAAACCTCTATTTATCTGAGAGGGTTCTTAGGGTTCCCCCTGAGTACTTGTCTACTCCAAAATCTAACCTAACGGCTATATTAGTTCAGTCACATTCCAGAACAACAGTGGAAAATCCCACTTCTCTTGCGATCATTCAAGCCTGCTTAAAAATATTTCACGATACTGAGTTCAGGCGTGCTTCAAAATATTCGTTGTGACTACCAGCGTTGAGATTCCAAAAATATTCCAAGGCACTGAGTGGTCCTACTTTGCATGATCACCAACAATGCTCCTGCATCATACTCCCCTTTGAAAAAAATTCATGGACTCCTGTCCATGAGCTCCTGCACCGACTTTCCATGCTTCTTGATATCAACTTCATTTTCCCAACTTGCATCTTCTATTGGGTGTTCCTTCCACTTGGCCAAATATTCAAAATAGGTCTTCCTCCGGGTATTTTTTCCAATCCTCTGATCAACAATCTTCTCCATCTGTGATTTTTCTTCTATAGGCATTTGTTTCTACCACTGAATCTTCTCTTGATCTTCTGATCCCTCTGTGTCATCTTTCTTGTAAGGATACAAGTATGAAATGTTGAATATGGGTGATATGCCCACATCATCTGGCAGCTCAATCTCATAGGCATTTGCATCAAACTTTCTCAATATCTTACATGGTCCTATCTTCTTCATATTTAACTTGTTATATGTTCCCCTAGGGAACCTTTCTTTACTGAGATGTGTTAGAACCTGATCTCCTACTTCAAATTGAAGTTCCTTGAGATGGTGATCAGCTCTGCGCTTGTACTCTTGGTTAGAACTCTGCAACTGTCCTTTGATTTGGCTATGGATCTTCTGCATTTCTGCAGTAAAATATTCTGCTCCAACGCTCCTGATCACACTCTGTTACAAGTATATCAACTCATATGCTTCCCTGGTTTGCATTCCATACAATATTTGGAATGGGCTCTTTCTAGTGCTCCTATTTGGCGATTCATTGTATGCAAATTCTTCTTGTGGAAGAATCCGATCCCACTGTGTATGATTCTTAGTGACCAGACTCCTCAACAAGTTTCCCAAAGTTTTTTTTACCACCTCAGTCTGCCCCATCTGTCTAGGGTGATAAGCTGAGATGAAGGAAAAATCAATCCCCAACTTCTTCCAGAGTGTTCTCTAAAAATGACCAACAAATTTTGTGTCTTTGTACGAGACAATGCTTCTAGGTAGTCCATGAAGTCTCACAACTTCCTTGAAAAACAGATTTGCAACATGTGTTGCATCATGGTCTTTTGGCATGGGATAAAGTGTGCCATATTTGAAAATCTATCCACCACCACAAATATGTAATCAAATCCTTTTTGCGTTCTTGGCAATCCCAGCACAAAATCCATTCTTATTGCATCCTGAGGCCTCTCTGGTATTGGCAATGGTTGATACAATCTAGTGTTATGTATTTTTCCTTTTGCATGTTGGAAGCTTCTACATCTATTCACAAACTTTATCACTTCTATTCTCATACCTGGCCAATAGTATGAACTGTTGGAATATTGGTTGTTGTCATTGATGTCAACCCTAGTCATGGGTTTTGGACCGCAAGATTGATGAAGGTATTTGGACATGAAGGAAAATGCACATGAAGATAAAACACCCATGGATGGATAGTATACATCATGTTTTTTCTAGTGGTATGTATCACGTCACGTAGATCCTCATGGTTGAGGAGAAATGAATTTTTGAAGATGACAAAGTGAATTGAAGAAGGAAGAACATGTAGGTCCTGAAGATAATTAAAGAACAAAATTACAAAATAAGAAAGTGTCAGGTTAGCCCTAATGATAAAAGGAAGTGACATAAATGGTATAAATAAATATCATTATACATTCATTTGATACACAAGTCGAATTTCAAAGGAAATCAGAAGTAAAGAAGGCCGGATTTCAAGGGAGGATGA
>JZKD02S1944126.1:713167-780557 GCA_000966675.3 Picea glauca | reverse complement strand
TAACTCTTATACTATTGTTCATTTCTCATTGGATATAGTTGAATGGTTTAAGTACAAGTTGAAAAAGGTTTTAAATTGTACTTGATATTGATTCACCCCCCTCTCAGTATCAACATAAACTGCTCAAACATGGCCGAAATCTCCAGCCAATCCTCCACTATGATTTTCCTTCAAAAGTTTATCCCTCATTGAGAATTTTGGTATGCACAACTGATTACCTTTGAACAAAAATCCCTCTTGAATCATATACTATATCCATTGTCTTCTATCTCTCATCACAGTATTTTCACACGCTTCATATGCTTCCTTGAAATCTGCATCATCACAATACATATCATTAAGGTGTTCAAACCCCAAGGTCTTCACTTGAAATTCCTGTAAAATCAAACATCTCTTGCTTAATGCATCAACAACTTTGTTATCATTCCCAACAATATGTTTTATGACAAAAGTAAAATTATGCATAAACTCAACCCATTTTGCATGCCTCTAATTCAATTTTTCTTGTCTGGTTATAAATTGTAAAGCCTGGTTATCGCTATACAAGACAAATTCATGTGGGACAAGGTAATGTCTCCATTTATTCAAAGCTTGAATTATGGAATAAAACTCCTTATCATATGTGGAGTATTTTCTCTTGGTCTCATTCAACTTCTCACTGAAATGGACAATAGGTCTATTATCCCGACTAATAACTGCTCCAATTGCAACTCCACTTGCATCACATCTCACCTGAAATGTCTTTTCAAAATTTGGCAAGACCATAATTGGTCATTCTGTTATTTTCTCCTTCAGTATATTGAAGCTCCTCTCGGCCTCCTCTTTCCATTTAAAATACTTGTGCTTCTTCTTCACTATATCCATCATTGATGCACAAATTCCACTGAAGTCTTTGATGAACTTCCTATAGAAATTTATCAATCCATGGAAGATCCTTACCTCAAACATACTTTTTGGTGACGACCATTCTTTGGTCTCTTTCACCTTCTCTGGATCCATCTTCAATTCATTTGAAAAGATCACAAAACCCAAGTAAATGAGTTATGTCTTCATAAAAGAGGACTTTTTCATATTTATCAACAACTTCTCATGTTGTAGTCTCCTCATCACTAGTGTCACGTGCCTTAAATTCTCCTCTTTAGTCCTGCTAAATGTCATTATATCATCCAGATATACAACAACAAAGTTGTCAATAAAATCTTTCAGTATTTCATTCATCAACCTCATAAAAGTACTCGGGACATTTGTTAAGCCAAATGGCATAACAAGCCACTCATACAAACCTTCATTTGTCTTAAAGGTTGTCCTCCAATCACCACCTTCTCTCATTCTAATATGGTGATATCCACTTTTCAAATCTATTTTAGAAAAGAAATCTCCTCCACTTAAACAGGCCATTAAATCATCCATTCTTGGTAAAGGAAAACTATACATGATGGTGATCTTGTTAATGGATCTCGAGTCTGTACACATTCTCCATCCTCCATCCTTCTTTGGACTCAATATAGTTGGTACTGCACATGGAATCAAGATATCTCTGACCAAACCCTTGTCTAACAATTCCTGGACTTGGTTCTTCAGTTCCTCATTCTCTCAAGGTGTCAATCTATATGCTACTTTGTTTGACATACTTGCTCCTGGTATCAATTCAATATGGTGGTTGATACTTCTGATGGGTGGAAATGAGTTAGGCAGCTCATCCACCACTATGTCAGCAAAATTATCCAACAATTCTTGAACTTCTTCAGGAAAATCATCCATCGAAGTACTTGTAAGGATAACTCTGGGTTTCCTCATGAAAACGCACTACATCTCCTGTTCTTTCTTGACTTATTTTAGGAGTTCCTTCTCGTTCATGAGAAGTATGCTTGTGCTAGATTCCTCTTTCACTCTTTTCTACTCTATTGGTAGCAACATGTGTTCCCTACCATTCTTCTCCATGGTGTATGTATTCTTCCTCCCATCATGAATGACATTTCTGTCAAACTTCCATGGTCTTACCAAAAAAATACGACACACATCCATGGGAATTACATCACATAGAATTTCACCTCTATATCTTCCTATATTAAATTCAATCAAGCATTGTTTAGTGGCCATTACCTGATTTCCTTTCTGCAACCATGAGACTTTGTATGGCTTTGTATGTGTAGTTGTCTCCAGCTCCAATTTATCCACCATCTCTGTGGATACTAAGTTATCAGTGCTCCCACTGTAAATTATCACCTTTCATACTCTATCTTTAGTCTTGCAAATTGTCCTGAAGAGACTATTACTCTACACCGACTTTTCAACTTTCATCTCTGGTTTTAAGAGAACCTTTCTCAACATCAGGGATGTTCCATCCTCTACTCCTTATGCTTCAAAATTCCTTCTATGGGCTTCTGAAATGTGAGATTAACCTCCTCCTTCTATATTTTTCTCAGGAAATTCCCAAGACATGTGTCATGTATTTCCATAGGCATAGCATCTTACTTCTCCTTCTCTGATTCTTCCTCTTCCTCTAGAAGAACTTCTTCCACCACCCTGTCTTCCTCGGGAACTTCCTCCTCTTTCTGAGTGACTATGTGGTTTCTCAGTCTCATCTTTAGACTTATGCACCTTGTCATGGGTAACTCCCTTGCCTTTGATTCGGGCTGGGATTTTACCTCTTCCTCACTAGCTTTTTTTTCTAGCTAACTTCTCCTCTACCTTCAGTGAAAACTGATAAGCATCCTCCACTATCCGTACTGACATGATGCTGAGATCATCCTAGATTTCATATCTTTGGCCACTTATATAACTAGAAAATATGTCTTCATCTTTTTCCCTTTGTCCATTTTTAATGTTCAGCCTATAGAACACCTCCATGTACTCCTTAACTGTCATACCCTTCTGTCTCAGGTTATGCAACTTCCTGAACAGATTTATCTGGTAATCATTGGGAATGAATTTAGCCTTCATCTTGGCTACCATTCCGTCCCAATTATTTAATTTTTGTTTGCCTTTGCTTCTCCTATTAGCATGCAGTTCATCCTGTTATCCCACCACAATGTTGCATGTTCTTTTATCCTGTTGACATCATGTTTCACCCTTTTCTCTTCATCGACATCTTCATAGTCGAAATATTTGTCCATGGATCTTATCCAATCTAGCAACTCTTCAACATCTAAATTGCCTTCATACAATGGGACCTCTATCTTGGTTGTGGCTCCCAATCTAAAAAATGCTCTCAAAAAATGTTCTTCAGAAATAGCCTCTCCTGCAGCTTCCTCAACTTCTGCTTCTTCACTCTCTACATCGTTGAAGTCTCCAACATCAGGTGCTCATCTCGACATTGCTTCCATCACCTCTAATCTTGCACGAAGTTCTCTCATTTCCCTTTATACAAATCGATTGGCTAAAGGTGGTTCCACTCATATCCTTGGTGGAATTTTGTTGACTATCTGTCACACACAGAGTACAACTTCGAGTTCTTTTGCTTCTTTTCCTTTGCTTTCTATCTGCAAGAAAAACTTCAGCTCTGATACCACTTGATGCAGACCCCATTCTCTCCTAAGGGTTGGGTGACCTCCTGGTCAGGATCTTCTATTCTGGAGTTGAAAGACTCTCTGAAACCTTACTGGTCTCGTTCTATCTTAAACACAGGTCCTCTTAGCTCCCTACATAGGCTCCACGATACCCAAAACCTTCCCTTTCACATTCTGTGAAATCTCAAAGTTGGCATTAGTGCCTTTTCTCTTAGCCCCTCCACATATGTGATGTTGGGTGACGACCTCAAACCTACACACGATTGCGGGTGCACTCAAGAGTGGTTTGGGGTTAAACCACTTTTCATCCCGCAATTCATTCATCCACGTATCTTTTCTCTAAACTGTGGTCTCAATTGCGTCTCACCATCAATATCGTAAAGATCGAGCAGTTTTTGTCCTCACAATGCAAGGTGACCGTCTATCTCACGATCTTGATGATGCTTCTGAACGAATGATCGAGATGTATTTCTTGAGATCAATGGTTCAAACCTCCTTATCGCAGGTCGACGGCTATGGTCGATTCAAAATTATGAAATTTAGAATTTTTAAATATCAAACTTTAGTTTCCTTTGCAGGGTAGTATTCTAGAATGGAAGATCTACTGACATTTGTCCCCTTAAATCAATGACTGTGATCTCTATGGGTCTCCCGATTTCGGGTTTCCCAAATATCAAAATTTTCTTTCCTCCCTACTCCAATCCTCTGGAGTTGATGATTTGCGGACACCTGTCCTCATGATCAATGACTCTGCCTTCACTTCAGGTGTTTGACATTTCAACTCCGATCAATGGTTTTTTGGCCCTCCTCTCGATCAACAGTCAAGATCTCCTTCAGGTCTTCAGACTTCTGAGATATCAAATCTCAAACTTCGCCCTTTTCCAAATGGATTTTATCTGAAGGCTGTGATCCACTGACACGTGTCCTCCTGATCTTACGATCGAGGATTACTTCGGGTATTTACCTGAAGTACATGGATATATGCCACATCTCTCTGAGATCCGACGGCTACGAATCACTTCATGAATTCACTCGGAGTCCACGGATTCACGCCACGTCTCCTCTAGATCTATAGGCCCAGATTCACTTCGGGTTTTTGGGTCTTCGGGATTCGATAGTCTCAGTTCTCAATCTGAAAACCCCACTATAATTTTCCTGGAGCTCATGATCTGTTGAGAAGTGTCAACTTATAGATATACAACTCTCAGCTCTTTGACTCTTCCTGCTTCAGGAATCGCAAGTTTCAAACTCGCTCCCTCCTAAGTTCTTGATATCTGACGGCTCAGATTCAGTTGACCCATCTGACACCTGAGGTTCACTTCAGACGATCTGTCGACTCAGGTCTTCTTCGGATGATCGGATGACTGAGGTTTTACTTCGTCTTTCCATAACTTTGGGCTTTGGAAATATCGAGTCTCAAACACTGATGAGTTCTCTCTCCTGTTCCTGTAAAGCGTTAAAGTTGATGCACTTTTTAATGATCAGATGGCTATAGATCCTTTGGGCTGTGATCGAATGACCATTGTCACTCCTCCTCCTGATCTTCTAATTTCTTCCAACTTAAAAAATTTTCTAAGTCTTCAAAGGTCTTCACCTTTAAACCTCCTACGAGTCTGTCTCTCGAACCTCGACTACACTCCTGAAACATGTTATCCCTCCTGATCTTGACTTTCATGAAGGTTTTGACTTCATGCACACTCCTTGCATTTTAGGGATTTTTGATAACTCAGATCTGAAGGATTTATTTAAAAAAAATTATTCTCGCCCTCCTCGCGTTCTCCTTTTTCTCTGTGTGCACCTTGAAACCGATTCTTACCCAAGGTTTGAGTTCTTCCAGACAACTGTGCACGCCTTACAGCAATCACTTTTCACTCCTTGCAAAGGGGAATTTTTGTGCTATCTCTTCTGATCTTTGGAATCAAAACAAATCCTGTCAACGCATTGCTTGTGTTGTGTGTGCACACCTTGCACTGACTCAATAGAAGATAAACAATTGAAACTTATATTAACATTCATAGTTCCATCTACTCATAAAGAAATTCATTCATCCATGAAAACACAATAACAGGGAATTGCAAACAATGTCCACACCATGCATTGGGTCAATTTTCCTCTATTATCTTCATTCAAAAATAAAAGTGGCCACAACTATAATCAAAAGAACAACTGAAATTCATAAATCTCCTACTAACTTGCAACCGCCTAATTTGGGCGTACAAAATCTTTATTTATCTCATAGGGTTCTTAGGGTTCCCCCCGACTACTTGTCTACTCCAAAACCTAACCTAATGACTATCTTAGTTCAGACACATTATAGACAAACAACGGAAACTCCCACTTCACTCGTGATTGTTCAAGCATGCTTCAAAATATTTGTTGTGACTGCCAGCGTTGAGATTCTGAAAAGATTCCCAGGCACTGAGTGGTCCTCCTCCACGTGATCGCCAACGATGCTTCTGCATCAGATAACATAAGGAAAATACCCCCCTAACATATCCTGCATGGTTATGACGTCCAAGATAGATAAGCAAAGCTCAAGTCTAGGATTCATCCGATTGATTTTGACCACTTAAGGTCTTAGGACTAGAGACTGTTCTCAGGAAAAAGGAGGTATGAAAATCCCATTAATCCAATCATAAACCATAATCAATACTAGATTTATCAGCCATATCAATCATTCAATTCCTCACATACAATGGAATACCCTAATATACTTAATCAATCTTCTACGAAAAATTAAGTGCAATAAATCAAGAGGATAATACATAAATAAGGTGTTAACACTCGGAAATTTCTTTGGGATGTATCTAAGAAAACCCCAAGGTAATTGTTTCAACCAAATTTATATTGTATTATGACCTATACAACCAGAGATGGCTCTCTCGGATATATACTAACTGGTAATAACTCAAAAGATTCATCAATAATATCACATAGGTGAGATTCTGCAATAGGACAGTTTTTTTTTTAAAGGGTTGGTAGGAAAAGGTACTATTGGGCAATGGATTCAAGGCTTGAATTTCAATTTTTTTACAGTCAACAGCTGGTTGGTTTCTTTCTGCAGATTTTAGGAAACATAGGTGTTATTCTCAACAAATAAGTGATATGAAATGAGAGATGGAAAGGAGAAGAAATCCCACTACACTACATGCATCAATCAGTGGATGAATCTCTAATGCAACTTTAGAAGAAAGGACAAAAATATTAATTACTAAATAGAGAATCAAATGAAGATGAATTATGTAAAAGTAGCAATTAACACACAACAAGAATCATCAGTGTGAAAGGAGCATCAAACATTTATGAATTCCTACAACTTTCTCTCATACAATGCGAGAAGAAAAACATAATCATGGAAATGATATACAAGAAACACATGTTGAACATAAAGACCGTGATGAATCTCAAATTTTATAAAGAGGAAACTTCTGCATTAACTTGAATGGAATAAACAATTCTTGATTTGTAGTATAATAGTCATGTTTTCCCAAAAAGAGTCCCCCCATAGCTCTCATAGCTTCAAGAAATATATACAAAAAATATCTTCCTATGCTGCCAATTTCGAATCATAAAAGCCTTGTTGGGTTAAGAAACAATTACAAATCTCTTGGCAACAAAGTCTTAACTAACTACTGAAAAAGAGGAGTCAAAGTTGACTCATTAATTACAAGATAATAATAGATAAATCTGCTTTGGAAACCATATCATGATGATCTTTGACCTTTGTCCTTAATTGTGGATGAGATGTCATGCTTTCCTACCTTTCCTTGCTGATCTAGAGACATTCTAGAAGCTCTGTCATAGTTTCACAACAAATATGTTGCCCAACAGTAACCTACAAGAAAAATGCACAGCAGATTGCGCAACAAACTGGAAAAATATGGGTCAAATATGACATCATATTTCTCGAATAAAAATATATTTTTCGAAATTGAGAAAGGTTTTTGTTATTCTCTCTGTCCTTGACAAAATACTCTCTGCGATTTCCAAAATTCCTCTCCAGTTGGTCAAAAAGTCATCTTGAAGTTGACACTAAACCAGTCATTTGCACAGCGTGCCTTGTAGCCTGTGCGCAGGAAAATCGTCTGCACAGGAAAATCCTCTACATAGCAAAATCCTTTGTGCAACAAAATCCTCTATGTAGCAGAATGATTTGCACAAAAAAAGAGAGAAGTAACCCTTTGCGCAGTGAAAAACAAATGGAAGCAGTAGGAAACTTGACTCAACAACAAACAACAGTAGGAAACTCGACGCAAAAAAAAGTATGGAAAGGGTTTAGCTCAAGTGAATTAAAGTTGGTTATCCATAGTGAAAATACATTTCAAAGAAAGTTAAGGATTGGCATAGTGAACTTGCGCAATGGGTACACTTTTCAAGTTTGCAACGGTACAAATGACATGGAGTGTCATGATTGTTCCTCCTCTAACATCATGAAAAGTGATGATGAACCATAATACCTTTTGACATGACATTCACCCTAACATATGAATCGACCTTAGCATATAATTTTCCACTTTTTAATGTGATTGAAGACTTAGAAAAGTGGACCATTACAAATTGGACTTGATGGATTTTACACTCTTGACTCTTTTCTTTGAAAATCATGGTGCTAATAGAAGGTATGAACCACAAGAGCATAAGTACAATCATAGGAGTGGATAGGGATATAATTCTATTCTTCATTAGTATCTAGTCAAGTCATTCTCAATCAAGGTTAATCATCAATCAAGAATCAAAACATCTGCAATAATTGCAACCCCTATGTAGCTCAACCATGTACCTTCCTAACATGAGATAATTTAATTAAGAATACAAGGTAAGTCAAATACTAGGTACACTTCCATTGATGAAATCCCATAACAAAATTATATGTCTTCCTTAAGAACAACATAATGATTCAATACCACTTTAAGTACCATTTTAAACCTATAAGAAATTAATCATAAATAGAAATAATAAGCATTCAAGTTGCATGCATACCATTTAAAAGAACCATGAGAAGACTCAACCGTTATTAAAAAATAAGAATACTTAAATGCTACTTTACCTATTTATTACAAACTATAAGAAAATTATAAGAAGATCAATCTTATTTAACCATACATACCAAATCAATGCTTCCTTATATTACATAAACATTATAAAACTATTAAAGAAGGTCAACATCATAATAAACAATATATAACCATTTTAAAAACCTTTATATCCAAATATAAAGTTATAAGTTGATCTCATCATGGCAAGTAATATATCAATAATTTAACTAATTAAATATCCATTTTAAGAAATTAAGAAGATAAATTCATATTTAAGAATCAATAAAGTTTCACATGCTATCTTACAAAGATTTATAAAAGAAGAATCAATCACTTCACATATTTATTTAAGAGTAAACAACAAATACACTAAAGGAACTGAACCTAAGTGAGAAGGATAACATGAAAATATCTCAACCAACATAGTTCTAGAATCTAATCCAGCCTTTGATCCAATGCCTGTTCCAACACTTGATCCATCAACTGGTTTGACACTTGTTCTAGACCTTGAAACAAAACCAAATTTCTAATAAATTTGAATTAAAATCAATAGGCAACAAAAAAGGTTTAAAAAATGGTAGTATTTGCAACTTGATAATGGTAGAGGTTCAAAGGCACTTGAGGAAAAATGTTCAAGGTGATCAAGGACTAAAAAAGAGACCCAAGAAATAGAAAATTTGGATTGAATCAAAAGAAACAAACCATGAAATTCTTGTATCATAAAAACGATTTAAAAGATTATATCAAACTGTGAATCCAAATCATACACTACAAATTGATTACAATTAATAAAAAACAACACGAAATTTCCCCACCAGTAGAATGATTTAAAAACAAAGTTCAAAGTCTTCAAAACTATAATGAGCAACAAAACTAGTTCGCTTTTTTAACCAGAAATGGATTCAGAACTGTACAAAACATTGTAAACATAATTTTATTTTCAGAATTTACATTTCAAATAAGGTTTTGCAAGTGTCAATCAATTCATCAGAATGTTTTCCCAACCCAACTTATATAACACACAACAAAAAATGCCCAACTAAACCAAAAGGCGTTAAGGAACAAAGAAACAAATCAAGAGTTGTACGTACCCAATCCAGTCCTTGAAACAATGCATAGCCTGTTTCTGCACCTGATCCAACACCTTATCTGACACCTGATCTGATCCTGAATCCAACATTAATTTATGATAAAATTCGAAGTTAGCTCAATGGGAAGTGAAAAGACTCCTTGATTGAAACGATTAGTGGATGGACAATAAATTAATAATGATCTTCTCACTTGATATGGAAACTTACAGGTAGGTTCATCATTTATTAATCTTTAATGGAGTAATCAAATTTCTGATGCATGGAAAATAAAAGGAAGAAACAACATAACTAAATTTTGGGTTGTTCATTTGCTAGGCAGTAGTCTCACGAAAATAAATTTTGAATCAATAATAAAACTTGATAGTAACCACTATTACGAGGAAAGTCTCTCTATGGAAAGGGGTAAACCACAACAGACGAAAATGATTAGAGAAATCAACTCTACTCCCAGGTATGCTATATAAATAAATATGCTAAGAAGACAAGATAAAGAGCCTACCTCATCCAGACATTCGATGAAGTCCATCGTTGAGCACTTGAATCAAGCAAATACGCCTACAACTTGTCCTCAACAACCATCAAATGCAAGAATATGGTGATAATATATAAATTTAGCACATTCAATAGCATAATCCATCAACATTCATAACATATATGCCTATGTAATAACAATTCAAATATTTGCAAGATATTAATTGGATGAGAAAAGAGTATTTATGTTAATGTGTAATCAGCAAAAGTGAATGAATTACCAAAGACAACATCATATAAGAGAGAAAATGAGTTTCTCAATCAATTAGGGAAGAGATTGGGGGTGGAACAATGTGTTCATACTTAGAAGGACAAATGGATGTAGACTCAACTATGAAGTGGATAAATTCTCCAGAGTAACTTTCCTCTCAAAGTTGAAGTCTTCTCCTCTTTTCCACATCTTCTATATTGCTCATTTATATCCTTCAAGTCGAACTAAAGGGCCGATTTGGAACGTTTCTAGTATATGGAAGGTCAAGGATCATGGATTCCATGATGTGACATGGAAACCCGACACTATTTTTTAATTTTGAGCACAAAACCAGATGTACGTGGGATGTAATGGTGCAACCTGTGTATACACATGTTGTATACTATTTAGGGCACGTATATGTGTAAAAATATTTTTTTTAGTTAGGGTATTGGCAAAAAGGCACTTCAAGTATGCATAGGGAAATGGCAAAATGCCTTCTAAGAAAATTTTCATAAGGTGAGGCAAATATTTCCATAAAAACCACAGAACATCACATCAAGTTTCCAATTTAGATTTAGATTCACCACGAAATTTATTTTCCATAAATGTTCAACCATTTACACAATAAATAATAGAACTACAATTATGTTGGTAAATGTCTAGTCATGCATTACCTTGACAACAACTTCCACACAGATTCAAATTGCATTTCAAGACCAAAATAAAAACAACACATCTAAGAAATTTGTTCTTCAATGTGTAGAGTGGCTCAACTGCTACCAACAATTAAAAATTGAATATGTAAAACTCTACAACATCCCAATGAACATCATTTTCAGCACTGCCAACCTTGGTCACAAAATTAATTTAGGGTTTTTAAAAATATGCAAAGACCCATAAAGTAAATCCAAGCATGCATAAAACATTGCAATGAATTTACTAAATCTGATTTTTTATACAAGCAATTATCTTTACAAAGGCCACACAAATTTTTCAATTTCGAAAAGGAAATGGTTTGATGCATACAAAAAAACTATCCCAAAATTTTCGATCTGATATTTAAAAGGCAACGATCGTAAGATTTCCCAATTTCCATTTTCCTAAAATTGGAAGCGATAAAGATATCCGACTGTAAATTGGCTAGCAACATTCAAACAAAACTGTAAATTGATAGTGTCGTTTAATTAACAGTGAATTACAATTTTGTTTCCAGAAATCAAATAAGAATGTGATGTTAAACCAAAAATTACATACTCAACGATTTTAATAAATTGAAGAAATTCCCAGAAATGCAATTGTCTTGAAGAATACATACGAATTTCTAAATTATGAACCATGATTAACTTGGGCAGTGACAACATAATTTTCTCTGATTTTTGAACTGAATAAATGGAAGCAACCGAAGAGATTTAACAAGTTCACTTCATAAATCTTCAACGAAGTTATTAATTAAAAATCATAATTATAACTGTTTCAAATGAAATCTCAAACATTCAATCTACAAAATCAAATATTGCTACACTAACAACTTCATAAATAAAATACCATAACCAATGAAGATCGAGAGTAGCTGATGTTCGTCAACCACTTACACTCCTCCTTACTCCATATTTCTAATCACAAAGACTTCACCAGTACCTCCCAGCCAACGCTAGGGGTACTCTTCTTCCCCCATTAGCCCCCCGAACCGCAAAGGGGCCATACACACACAAACCAAAAATAATCTACCTCCAAGCTTTCCTTGCAAGGTAGAACAACCACTCTATATCAATCTTGGTATCCCAACTCTCACAAGTAAAACACAATCAAAACCATTTTGGCAGCATCACTTTACCAATAATTATAATCCCCTTTTCCCATCAACACCATTTTTTTTTATAGAAATTTCCTCACTGAAACATGTCCACATGCACAATTAATTATCTTTTTAATTAAATAAATTAGGGTTATTCACCCTCAGACTTATCACAGTCTCCCCAAATTGCACAAGTAATTACCAATTTTATTTTTATTAAAAATTCAATTCCCCCCACATTCCCCATTGCGTTCATATTTTCTCTTTTAGTTGTCCTTTTATTTTCCAGATTCTCATTTAATGAGTATCTCCTAACTAAATCTTAGTTAGAGTTTGAATATGAGTCTTCTTCTAGTTAGACTAGTGGTAGCTAAACTCTAGATACCATGCTATGTGTACACCTATTCTCTCATACTTTATTTATTTCTTATTTTAAAATTCCCTTCTAATATTTTCTTGCACACATGTGCATTATATCAAATATTTAGATTTATATCACTTTTTCTTTTGACTGATTTATCTCTAATCTTTTAATTTATTTAACATTTTATTTTAGTCCCATAATCCTAACTTAGACTTAGGCTTAGTCTTAGAATAGTCTTAGACTTTTATTGGGATTTATAATTAATGAATTCACTCTTTAATTAATTATTTTAAATTTTTCAATGTCTAATCAATTCAATGTTTTCTAGGCCACCTAGATTTATTGACTCAAGTTTTTAATTCCCCGATGTGTCCTTCGAGATGCACCTTCGTGTTACAAGGGTGCCACTCTCCTTTGACTGGTTTTGGTAGTTCTTCCAACCCTTGGATTCAATACTCCACTCGGTCAACCTTGTGAGAGACTATGGGATTCTAAGGAATAAGGACGCTCCCTGATTGCGTGCCCCTTAGAAAAATTTGTGAGCGATTGTCTTAGTTCACCCTCACAACATCGTGGACCTCTCAAACTAGGTAATCGTCAGCATACCATTCAAGCCACGATGGGAGTGATAGTAGGCTATGTTAGGGACTCTTCCACACCTCTCCCTCAATGTATGGTTTCTGTGGATGGCCCCTTTACTCCTTATATGATTCAAAATAGCAAGCTTCGTCATCCTTCATCCATTAACAAAATACTGTTACTGATCCATATACATTATCATACTTAATCAATCATATGTCACATATGTGTAAAATTAAATATTCAAACAAAATACAATCCACTCCCTCACTCAATCTGGAATCCAAGGAGGTTTGTTGATGCCATCGACATCCACAATATCTCAATTGTCATGCACACTCAAGAAAAATCGTCAATAGAATCTGTAAATACACACACACACACACACACAAAAACATATCAAAGAAATAAGTCACACCACATCATCATCATCATGTATAATCCATAATTGTAGCAAAATTACCATGTACCATAACTGGATCACTTGCACACAAGTGTCCTCAAAGAATAAGTCGATATCATGTGCTCAGTAGAGTAGGATGTTACAATCATCACTTTCAATGCTTTATGTTATGAAAATATAATCATATATATCACATTTTCAGATTTCAAAATATTTATAAATACAAAAACATTTATCATTCAAAATATCAAATGCTATAAAAAAGGTACGTCTTTTTAATACTCTTTATTCAATTGTATTGTATGAATCTGAATTATTTGTAATAACACTTCACATTCTTTATAACTAACTTCTACTTTATTATTTTAGTGTTTCAATTAAATTATTTTTATTAAATTTTTGTCTTATAACATCACCTTTAAATAATAATGATATGGGTCCAATAATCCTAAAAACCCTCATGAACCTCTTGCAGGCCGCTGACCCTGTGGCCCTCCTGCCTTCCACCTCCCTCCATTAAAGCTGCGCAACTCCTCAGGTTCCAATGGCGGCTCCCTCACCCTCTTCTCAGCACAATGACATCCCTCTTGGTGATGTTGCGTTGGAAACTTATCCTATGACCTCGGCTCCCCTTCAAAGATGTGTTCCTACAGGTGCTACATCGACGACATCCTCAGGAATCCCTCTAGTTCTGCCCCCCTCCTTCAAAGAGGTAGCTTCATGCCACCCCTCCAGTCTGCATTCAACATCCCCTGAGTTTTCCTTTCATCAGGGTCGTCCGCCTGGGCTACATGTAGCGATTCCTGAAGCTCCAATAGTCTCAATCCAAACGCCGCAGGAAGCCCTAACATATGCTGAACATTACAACAATCACACTTTGGTTTGCAGGTTTAACGGATTCTGGCCCAATCTTCCAGATCTCCTCTCCTAGATCTCTTCCGACTGGTACCCTCTTTTAGATGGAGAAGTCATTACCTGCCCCTGTGCAAAGGGTTTCTTTGTGGTAGTTTTTGAATCTACAAGCGATAGAGAAAAGGTGTTTAACTCAGGGTCATGGTTCTAGGGTAGAGCAGGTCTATCCATGCAACTATGGACCCCCGCTTTTGACCCTTCCAAGGACTATATCTCTTCAGCTCAACTCTAGGTGAGACTTACGTATTTTCCCCTACATTTATGGGGGGATGCATCTCTTAAATCCATTGGCAATGGCCTCGGTAAGTTCCTCTGCAAAAGCTCAAATTCCAAGCCAGCCCGCTCCACCTTCGTGAGAATTGTAGAAATGGATTTCACCAAAGGTTTTCGAGTTGAAATAATTCTTCAAGGCACGGACTACTCAAGGAACCAAAAACTCGATTACAAGAATCTCAGTTTCAGGTGTAGAAATTGCTTCGAAACAGGGCACATAGCCCGCAACTGTGAAAAACTACTCGGAAAAAAAAGGTCTCTCAAGAGCCAAAGACCCAGCTAGTGGACGAGGGCTTCAATGGATATGCACGCTGAAATAAAGGCCCATGGAACAACAAACGAAGCATAAGGTTAAGCCGAAATCAAAGACCCTGCTAAAGGGGAAGCTCATGCAGAAGACAGTCCCAAGTCGCCAAACCAACCAGACCCCCGAAACACAAGTTGGGTAGATCTAGAGGACAAGGAAGACCCTCTAGGCCTGATGGAAAGTCATTCTCAGGACCAAAGCAAGGAATGGCGGACGGTGTCGAAAAAGAAAAGAAAAATCCAAGCTAGAAATGATGCAATGACGTGAAGCCGCTCTGGATCGCTAAAATAGTTTTATTCCCAAACTATGTCCTGTGTTGAGATCTTTAGGCATTTGTTTTCCAGTTCACAAGGAAATCTTCTTCGATGTAACAAACCTAGTGGCATGTCCATTTTTTTTAATATAAAAATCTCCTAACTGTTTCTGTAAAAAAAAAACAAAAAAAAACATCACCTTTAAATAATAAAAATCGTTTTGTGTTTTATAAACTGACAAATATTGAATCAAACATGGTTTTTGTGGAAAATAAAATAAAAACATGGAATAGGATGTCACGAAGCAACAAACAATTGCATAATTTGGTTGAAAATCTCTAATATGAATATTCAACATAAAATAATCATAACTTCGAGCATGTACAATTTGAAATCTGATTGTCCCACCATGAACTCTTGTATAGAGATCAAATGCAAGAAAACAACAAAAAATAGTTCTTCAAACTTTTGGTTTTGTAAATATCCATTACATTATACACGTGTTATTTCTATATTTTTTGTTTCAATGCTTTCTTTAATAAATAGAATGTTTTATACAATGTTAATATTATATTCTTTATACTTTTATACAAACACGTGAATTGAAGTTATAACCTCTTTATATCATTTAAGAAATATTTTATTAATATTTTCATATATCCATTGCGTAAAATAAAATAAAAATGATTATAATTCTATAAACTATATACTCAAAAAAATATTTCAATGTAGCAATGTTATGTTATACTCCAATATTCATACAATGCGACACAAAATTAATTAAAACCACAATATCAAATAAAGTTAAAAGAATAATAATAATAACATTTTGAAATGTCACAATATTACATTACATTTCATTAACACCACATTAACAAACAATGCGATGTCTAATAAAATTTCATGAACAACTTAATATAACAAATAAATAACAACACAATTTTTCATTAACCATTATATATGTCACAATACGACAAATAAATAACACTATAATGTAACACATTATTTCAATACCTTTGCATTGCTACATAGTCATTAATAGAGCAATGCTTTATTCATGAACACTTTTCTCTGACACACCCATCAATGAATTATTATGAATGTGGAAATGTGTCAAATTCAAATACTCTTCAACATCGTCATATGAATGTCGCAATTTGATGACATAATAATAATAATAAATTTAAAAATTAATACATTAATATATTAATTATTTGTAAAAATAATTTTATTTATAAATAATTTTTTTATGTTGGAAAAATGAATATGTTTGAACAAAAACATTTATGAATGTCGTTAACTCCCAACCCATATCATTCACATGAAAATACGACAACATATTCTATCAACAATATAATGTGAAAGTCACAATGTGATATAGCCATTATTGCATGAACATGGATGTTATTATATGAATTAACGTTAAATGAAATACACAAAATTATATTTTTGTGTTCAAATAATTAACATGTTTAATCAACATTCAAACTTCACATCATATTTGATGATCGCGACAATGTCACATAAATATTAACATTGTAATATAAATGTTCCTATGTGACAAACAAATTAAAATTCCAATGTATCAATGTCACATCAACTTTCATTAATTACACAATCCAAAGAAAACAAAATATTGAATTTCACAATATTACTTAACATAAAGCAAAGACCTTTTTAAATATGACAATGTCATATCACATTTAGTTAACATGGCTTAATAATAAAACAATAATAAACATTGTAATCTGGTATGAAAACTGATGAACACTTTAATTAGACATAGCCATCAATGACTTAATAGAACTATCACAATTTCCCAAATTCATTTACCCATACACATCGTTATACGAATGCCGGACTGTGATAAAACCTTTTTCAATGTCACAATACGACATCACATACAATAAACCCCAAACGATCTCTCTCTTCGTTCATTATTATTATTTAAAATATTAATAATAATATAAATATAACTATAATAATATTAAATAATAATAAAATAATTAATAATAGTACAATATTTCAAATAAGAATATTTTAATATTATTATTTGAAATAACTATTACGATTATTTATTATTTACTATTATTACTCTTTATTACTCTTTCATATAATTATATTATTTATAATAATTATTATTAAAGAATAATACTAATAAATAATATATATTATTATAACCAATACAAATATTTATTAGTTACTATTACTATCATTTTTATTTATTATATTAATTATAATAATTATTTTTTTATTTCAAATAAGAATATTAAATAATATATATTATTATAAAGAATACAAATATTCATTATTTACTAGTATTACTCAACATGGAAGACAAGAGGCTTCCTAAAGTTGCTTCAAAATCAATTCCTAACCACCATAGACTCAAGCGAGGATGGCATAGGAATGCACAGTCTTGGATAAACTATTGGGGAATCATGGAGGACACCATCTTGTAGAATAAAGATAATATTAAAAAAAACATCAAATCAAAATTTAAGGAGAAAATGTGGTGTGATAAAGAGTTAGAGGAAAAAATAAATCAAGGTATTATAAGGAGGTAATCAACCCTAATCTAGGAGATCAAAATTATCTATTTTTTTTGCCAAGTGTAAAGAAAAAATAAGCATTGCTAAGATAAGAACAAATTCTCATGAGCTCCATAGTGAAACTGGGCATTGGCCAATTCCTAAAATGCCATGGGATGAAAGAATGTGTCACCTTTGTGACACTAAGAAGGTTGAATATGAAAAACACTTTCTCTTAGATTGACCAGCCTATACCCATATTAGATCTCATTTTCAAAATATTTTTCACACTACCAACCTTTCTAACCTCTTAACTTCACAAAAGTATGGTGGTGTTGGAAAACTTCTCTTAATGATTTTCAAGCACAAAAACAAAATTCTAAAGAATCAAAAGTAATCACTTAACCTCTTAATTTATGATAGACCAATTCGGTCTTAGTGGATGTTAACCATCATCATCATCATTTTTTAATGGAAAAGAGTCTTAAAAATTATTTTATTAATTATTTATTTAAATTAATTTGATTTTTTTTAAATAACAAAAAAATAAAATTTTAGAATTCAAACATTTTTCTTCATATAAAAATATTCTAAAGTTTAAATGAAAGTTATTTTCATAGTGATACTTTAGCTCAATCATTAAACCACATTTTATAAGGATGTAATCAACCCTAATCTAGAAGATCAAGAGTTGTTCAATTCCTAAAACGCCATGGGATGAAAGAGTGTGTCACCTTTGTAACACTAAGATGGTTGAAGATGAAAATCACTGTCTCTTATATTGTCCAGCCTATACCCATATTACATCTCAATTTCAAAATATTTTTCACACTACCAACCTTCCTAACCTTTTAACTCAACAAAACTATGGTGATCTTGGAAAGCTTCTCTTCATTTTTTCGAGCACACAAACAAAATTCTAAAGAATTGCAAGTAATCTCTTACCCTCTTAAGTTCTGATAGACGAATTGGGTCTCAGTGGACATTAATAATCATCATCATATTATTTATAATAATTAATATTAAATAATTATAATGGTAAATAATAAATAATATATATATATATATATATATTATAAACAATACAAAATAATTTATATTAATAATGAAAATAATATTTCATATAATTCTGTTTATATTAAAAGTAGATAATAAATAAATAAAATGTTTAATATTATTTATCCAAGCATATATTTATGCGCCCATCGATAATTAGCAACAACCACATTAATAATATTAATGTGTCTGAATACACTCATAGGCGTATATTTAGCACATAGTATAAAAAAAAACATTATTACTGTGCTAAATATACGTCTATCATTGTATTCAGACGAATTAATATTATTAATATGGTTGTTTCTAGTATTATGACACGAAAAGGAAACGTACTCGAAAGAAAGAAAAGAGAGAATAATGGAGGGAGATGGGTTTTAAAATATGTCTAAATCAAGAGTGTGAAATTTAAGAAATTCATAACATAAGAGTATTGATGTCACATTAGGATTAGACTGATTTTGTAGTAAAATCCGAATTGATCGTAGTAGGAAATAGAAAAATGTAGCATCCTTGGATCCCCAATCCGGGTCATGCCACCGAAAATCGTTCATTCTCTTATACCAGTTTGTAGCGTACCCAGCCACCCACAATAGAGGCATGATAACTTCAAGTCCCTTCTCTGGACTTCTTCGACCCATGTTCTAACTTTAAATAACAATGAGGGATTAAACATTCTCATGAATTGATCAAGACTCATGCTAAACATAAAAAAATGAAGCATACGACATCCACAACAATAACCAACAAGCATGCATATTCAAAACATCAAATTCAATGATAAATAATACAAAGAGGAATAAATCATACAGAGGTAAATAATAACATAATAAATATCACTTGTATTTTATAAAAGAAGACACCAATTGGATATATAATAGGACGCTCCACCCAACAATATACATTGTTGTTCCAAGTCTCAACAATGATGTCACTTCGAAGCTAGGGCTATGAATCCACAAGGGTAGTTCCACAGTGTTACTTGGCTTCCCAAACCAATTATAACTCAAGCGGTCACAGGCTTCCCAAAACCCACAAAAATCCAAGTACCCATCTATACTCTACCCAGCATGCACAACCCAAGTGAATGGAACCTCTCCCTTCTCTTCCACACAACCCCTCATGTTGTCCATCTCCTTCGAGGTCTCCAGTGTAACTGGTCCAAAATCTCCATGATGGGACACTCAAGACTGACAAATTTGAGAAAAGATAGACACAGGCCAAAGCATATCAGACATACAAGCCTTGATTCATGGTTGGATTACACCATCAGTCTCTACAACCAATAATACCATGGTTGCATTTCAACACTTCATCCTCCTTTCCCAAGCCAAGACACGAATGAGGAAATATGAATAAGTGAGGAATGAATGGATTGGAATCTCCATGAGAGGGGTGAACATCAATCAATGGAGTGCATGCATAAATGAATGAATTAGTGAAGAAACCAACATAAGAACGATAACAAGGATGAGAATGAAAGAGAGAATGAGAGAACTAGCAAACAAGAGAACCCCCCAAATAGACCAGGGATTGGTTTATGTAACTTGTGGGGATCAAGAACCTCATGGCCTCCCCCCAAGAAGTTTACATAATGGATTTTCTCCATTGCAAAAAATGGGTGATTTAAAAATATAAAATAAATGTTTATCCCCTCAAGCCCCCTCTCTTATGGAATCATAGCCCCCTATAACTCTAGTCCTTTTCCATCTAGTATCCAATGATGTATTTATTATTAATAATGATCAAAACCTTACATTTCTCAGGCACACTGGCCTCTAAGAAATTAACAAAATAGATTATTTAATATGGGGCTCAAAACCCTGGTTGTTACATCCCCTCCCCATTATTTTTTCACTGTCCTCAGTGCATATACAAAACACAAATAAAAATGCCAAAATTTATTCAAAAATATTTGGGTACTCTTCCTGCATGGCATCTTCATGCTCCTAGATAGCATCTTCAGGGCTGTAGCAGGTCCAATAAACTTTTATCAACCCTATAGGTCGATTTCAGAGCATTTTGAATTTTCTATCCAATATTTTCACCAGCTGGACCTGAAAGTATCCCTTTCTCTCTACTTGAATCATATGTCAATCAATAACATGGTTATGATTATGTACATATTTCTATAGGAAAGAGACATGAAATACATTCTGCACATTCATGGACGCAATAAATGCAAGCATGTATGCAACTGGCCCTATTATGTCCAATATCTCAAATGCACCACAGAATCTAGCTGCCAACTTTGTACAACTACCCAAATTAAAAGAGCTCTTCTTGGGCTTCACATTAAAAAACACATGCTCCCCCATTTTAAATTCTCTTGCTATCCTATTCTTATCTGAATAAAATTTCTATCTATCTTGAGATGCCTTTAAATTCTACTTAATCTTAACCATATGGTCTTCCATTTCCTTGAGAAACTTTGGCTGAAGTACCACTTTATCTGTTGGGTTGTCCTAGATAACTGGAGTATTTCATTTTTCTTACGATACAAAGCTTCAAATGGGCTCATTTTCAATGCAGCTTGATACCCATTATTATAAGCAAACTCAACCAAGTGTAAGTAATCTTCCCAGTTGGATGGCTTATCCATCACATACATTCTAAACATGTCTTCAATTACTAAGTTGACTATCTTTGTCTTCCCATCTGACTATGGATGGTAAGTTGTGCTAAAATTCATATTTGTACCAAATCGTTTAAATAATCCCTTCTAGAAATTTGAAGTAAACTTTGTGTCTCTGTCCGAGACAATTGTCCTAGGTATCCCATGCAACCTAGCAATCTCCCTCATGTAAATTTATGCAATATTAGCTTATGTGTGTGTTGATTTTACAGGAAAAAAATGAGAAGCCTTTGACAATTTATCAAGAACTACCATGATTGAATCATATTGTCTTTTTGTCTTGGGAAATTTAGTTATAAATTGAATGGTTATCACTTCCCATTTCTTATATGTAATTGGTAATGGTTGTAGCAAACCCGATGGGTGCATATTCCCAACCTTCACTTTCTGACATTCCATACATATGGTGATGTAATCAACAACATCCTTTTTCATTCTCGGCCAAAAGAATTGGCTTCTTACTACTGTAATTGTTTTCTGGTAACCGGATGTCTAACATATGGAACATTATGCATTTTTTTTAATACCATAGTCCTAATTTCTCTGAAACTAGGAACATAAATTATATTTTTATGCATAAGTAATTCATCTTCCTTCATCTCACACTCTTTCATTTTCTATTGTACATCTCCTTGATGTAATATTTCATTTACCTATAGGTAATGTTGATATGTAAGAAAAACATCTAAAATTCTACTCTTCAATTTTGACAGATGCATACCAACAATTTTAGCATGCATGATATCTACTCTTCTACTAAGTGCATCAACAAGTTTATATTCTTTTCCTTTGATATGCTTGATATCAAATTCATATTCACTTAAAAATTTCAGCCATCTTGTTTGTGTGGCATTCAAAGTTGGTTGTTGAAAACGATACTTTAGACCACTGTGGTATGTTCTCAATTCAAATTTGTTTCCCATGAGATAATGCCCCCACATAATAAATGTGTGAATAATGGAATAAAGCTACAAGTCATGTGTTGCATATTTTGTCTTATGTTCCTTAAGATTTCTAGACTCATAACCAATGACATGTCCATTTTGAGTGAGGTCTCCACCAAGCCCTTCCTTACATGCATCTGTGCATACCACAAAAATTTCATTTGGGTCAACAATCTTTAACACAGGTGCACTAGTAAGTAATTCCTTCAAAAAATTAAGGTTCTCTTCACATTCAGATGTCCATTCAAATTTAATTCCCTTCTTTTGTAAAGAAGTGATGGGATGAGCAATCTTAGAGAACCCTACTACGAATCTTTTGTAGTACCCATCTAACCCCATAAAAGATATTACTATTGAAACATTTTTGGGTGTTGTCCATCCTCTAATGGCTTCAATCTTGTATGGGTCCAATGTTATTCCTTGTTCTGAAATAAAGTGTCCCAAGTAATGAATTTGTTCTTGGTAAAACGAGCACTTCCTCATCTTGGTGTACAACTGATGTTCCCTCAACACTTGTAATACTAATCTGAGGTGATGTTCATGTTCCTTTTCATACTTGGAATAAAGAAGTATGTCATCTGGGAATACCATGACAAAGCTATCCAAATAATATTTGAATATTCCATACATTAAGCATATAAATACAGTTGGCGCATTGGTGAGTCCAAATGGCACCACTACGATATCATAATGCCCATACCTAGTTCTAAAGGTTTTCTTATGGATGTATTCTTCTTTGTTTCTTACCTAATGGTACCCTCACCTCATGTCTATCTTTGAAAATATATTTTATCCTCTTAGATGATTAAAACTGTCATCAATTCTGGGTAGAGGATACTTTTTGTTCACAGTGGACTTATTCAGTTGTCAAAAGTCAATACACAACCTCAAGGTTCCATCTTTATTTTTGACAAAGAGTATTGGCGCCCCCCAAGGTGAAACACTTGGACATATGTATCTTTTTGTCAACAATTGTTCCAACTGCATTTGTGATTTATTTAACTTTGGTGTACTCATTCCATAAGGTGCTTTTGACACTGAGGCATCTCCTAGAACTGAATCAATAGATACATATATCTCCCTTTTTGGCAGAAACCAAGGTATTTCTTGGAATACATCATCGAATTATTTTAGTACCAAGAAATATTCAATGTTGGGCCCCTTTATCTTTTCTGTCTCCTCCACATGGGTTGCATACAATTGACATCATTTTATGAAACATTTCTTCAACTCTAAGGTTGAAATATCTCTGATAGGGATGGGTCCTGGAACAACTTTCATGGTGATTTGTTTTCCATCTCCATCAAGGCATGCAAATTTCTTGCTATGAAAATCTAGGAAAGAATGATGCTTTTCTAACCAATCTATTCCAATTACAATATCATAAGACCCCAATGTTGTGATATTTAGATCAACACTAGTATTCACATGATTAAGACTTATGTATATGACCAAGCACTTAGTGGGAGGCACTTATCTAGAGCTTCAGGACATTGGGGCTCCAAGTTTTCAGGCTTCAAGGGTTTCACCTTCATCACACTTCATATTTCCCAAATTTCCAACTAGAGAATCTTCCAAACAGACCCTTCTTCAGAGTTTCGGGGCTCCGGGACTTCAGGCTTCAAAGGTTTTTTGTTTTGTTTTTACCACTTCACCCCTTGATTTCCCAGAACGTCGAACTGGAGAAGTTCTCTAAAGATTCTCACTTTGAAGTTTCTGACCACAACATAATCCCTTATCCTCATGTGCCGAATCACCAAACTTCTGGAGTCACATCACCAACTACACACAAGGGGTAATTCGTGCAAAAATTACAGATATGACATGTCTCCCATTCTATGAGTGACACATGTCAATTCATAATAGACACAAAAGGTCTATGAATTTCATGAAAAATGATGACACATGGAATGCATGAGGTGGTTCCATGTCACCCTCAATGAATTCACCATGTCACGTCACTCCAGCGCTCCATGACTTTGGCTACTTCAGGCTTCATAAGTTTCTTCTACAATACACCTCTAAAATCCTGAACATCGAACTGGTGGACTCCTGGTATGTCGCTCTCTAGATCTTCGAGACTTTGGGATTCAGGGGACTTCACCACATTACATTAAAAATCTCCCGAACCAACGAACTTTTGAACTATGCTTCCCTAGATTTTTGGGACTCCGACACTTTGGGGCTTTAGGCTTCAGAGGATTTTTTCAACTCCATCCAACAATTCCTCCAAACACCAAACTTATGAACAATCGTTAATGTAAAGACATGTGTCCCCTAACCAAGAACTATCTGGGCTAACTCTGGACTTCGAGACATCGGAGAAAACTTTTGCAAGTGACATAAGGAATAAAAATCCTGAATATCGAATACTTGATAATCTATAGACACACATCCCAGACAACGGATGGTCATGATTTACTCCATAGTTTGATACTTTGGGATATTTTCTTCCTGGAATCTTAAGGACTCGCTTCTCTTGGAATTCTGAACCTCTGAACTTTCATGATATCTACGGCTCATGCTCTCCCATGTGCAAATCTGTTGGTTAGGAAATGATCTTCTCCACTGTGACTCACCTCCTGATCTATGCATGATCCAACGGCCCATATCTTTTCTTGAAAAAATTTAATAGTAAAGTACTCCTTCCAGTGATCTATGGAATAGATTCACTCTCAGACTTCAGAGCTTCATGGATTTTACCTCCTTTTCATCAAATACTTAAAAAAATTCAAAGCAACAAAGTTCGAGGGACTCTGATGCTTAACGACCCTTTACCTTCTCTAGATATGACGAATGTGAAGGATCTATCTTCTCCCGAACAGATCCAATGGTTCAAATATAAACTTTATCCCATGGTGGTGATCATTCCCAAATTATAAAGGGAGGGTCACGATCCTTCAATCCCTTACTAAGGATCTTTGATGCTCTAGCTTCTGCCTAATTTGTATAATGTCATTCCTCTAGAGCTTCATGATTCCAAGGTCCTAACTCGATATCAACCACAAGATCTTGTCTAAAATATCTGGCCCATTGTCACAACCTGTAGCTCTAATAATAATCTGTATCATCCCTAGCTCCCAAATCTTGGTAATGCCACCGAAATATTGCATGATCTGATACCAATCTGTAGTGTACCCAACCACCCACAGTCCGGGAACACTAACCTCAAGTCCCTTATCTAGACTTCTTCGACCCCTGTTCTAACTTTAAATAACAAGGAGGCATGAAATATTCCCATGCATTGATTAAGACTCGTGATAAACATAAAAAACAATGAAGCATATGAAATGCACTACAATAACCAACACGCAAGCATATTCTAAATATTGAATTCAACGATAAATAAATACACAACGGAATAAATCTTACACAGGTAAATAGTACCATAACAAAGAGAACTTATCTTTTATAAAAGAAGACACCAACTAGATGCAAACTAAGGAAGTTCCACCCAACTATAGACATGGTTGTTCCAAGTCACAAAAACAATGTCACCCTGGAGCCAGGGCTATAAATACACAAGGACAGTTCCAGAGTATTACTCATCTTCCCAAACCAGTCAACACTCAAGCTCTCATAGGCTTCCTAGCACACACAACAATCCAAGTACCCATCTCTCTTCTACCCAGCCTGCAAAACCCAAGAGAATGGGCTCTCTCCCTTCTCTACCACGTAGTCCCTCGGGCTCTCCATATCGTTCTAGGGCTCCAATGTATTTGTTCTATAATATCCATGCTAGGACTCAGAGGACTCGCAATTGTCAACAAAGTTGGACATAGGGCAAAGCATCTTAGACATGAAAGCCTTGATTCATGGTTGGATTACACCAGGAATATCTACAACCAACAATACCATGGATTCACCTCAACAATTTGTCTTCCTTTCCCAAGACAAGACATTAATGAGGAAAGATGAATGTGTGAGGGAATGAATTGAGTGGAATATCCATGAGAGGGGTGAACATTGATCAATGGAGTATATACGCGAATGAATGAATGAGTGAGGAAACTAGTAGAAGAGCGATAACGATGACGAGAGTGAGAGAGAGAACAAGATAACCAGGGAATGAGAGAAATCCCCCAAAAGGCCAGGGATGGTTTTATGTAACTCATGGGGATCAAGAAACTCATGGCCTTCCCCCAAGAATTTTACGTAACTGATTTCCTCCATTGTAAAAAATGGGTGATTTAAAAATATTAAATAAATGCTTAGCCCCTCAATCCCCCTCTCTTGTGGAATGATAGCCCACTATAACTCTATTCCTTGTCCATATAGAAACCAACTATGTATTTTCTATCAATAATAATCAAAGAGTTACATTTCTTAGGCACACTAGCCTCTTTTAATTTTTTCGGCAGTTTGGCCTCTCAACAATTCAAAAAATACAATATTTAATATGGGGCTCAAAACCTGAGGTGTTACAAGAAAGAACAAGTTGTTCCTTTTTCTCTAAAGTGTGTGTAATGTTTAACACTACTTTGTCTCTAAAGTGTGGTTCATGAGACGATCATAAATAATTTTCAATCTTTTTCTAGACAACATGAAGACAAAGGAGTGGAGAATAGATTTAAGCCACTTGCACATGAGAGGATAAGAAGTAAGAATGAAAATTGGGTGATACTTATGTTTTTTAGGTATATATTGTACAGTTATTTACAACCCCAATCTTTCTTGATTAAGGACAAAACGACGTCCATTGTTTTGTCCCTTTTTATATAGTGTCCATGATTTTAAATATAACTCAAATCCTAGGCTTAGTTCACGGTTTTTGTGTTTTTACTTACATACCCTAACATCCATCCCAATGTTTACTCTACTTCTTCCATGTTTATCATGGACCACATACAAATCCCCATACATGCTTCTGTGTTTATCGTTGACCACATACAAATACTCATACATTTTTCTTTCTTCAATACTCCATGTTAAATCTACTCTTACGTGAGAAAATTAGACTCACAGGGATGTGCAACGATGCCATTTGCAATATTTTGAAACATAAACAATAACATCAAGGTTATGTCATTGTTTTACCCTTGTTATTGTTTCCTTTGAATAATTTCTTTTATCGGATTCTATTTTCATTTTTTTTTCTCATCCTTATCTTCACACCATTCCTAACATGTTTCCCTTTTTCAAGAAAGTTAAGTTTTATTCTTCTTTGTTCCACTCAAAAAAAGGATCGAGAAAGATGACGAATAATATAATGATCCAATTCCGATCATACCTCCCCATTTAGGGTGGTTTTTGGTAGCCAAAATATTTAGTGAATGAGATGAGGAAATGTTTCCTCTACCTTCTCCCTAGAGTACCACTTTTCTTTTCATGGAAATTGTCCTTTCAACCCAATATTCCAAAGGTAACACTCCCCCTATCTTGCAATTCTTGACCACTTCTACAAAACTCTATCCTCCACTAACTCTCCTTGAGCATCTGGGGTAAATAATGTATATAAGGTATGACCTTCTCATCTTCCAGATCCAACATTCAATACTCATAGAGTTTGAGATTATCCACATTCACTACTAAGTAAATGCACATGTATGGGGGTAGACTAAGTCTATAGCCATTATCTCTCGACTTTTCCAATACCTCAAAGTGACCATACTATAGAGCCTTGATCTTCTTACCAGGACCCTATATCCTTTCCTTATTCATCTATAATGATATTGTGTCTCCCACTCTAAATTTTATCTGTGTTTTGTGTTGGTCATTTCTAGCCTTGTACGTTTCCTATGACTTCTTTAGTGTCTCCTACACTTGCAAATGGATATTCCTCATCTTATCAATAATTTGTTCTTCCTTTAATGCATATTATGTGAGGTCCTCCTTCACTCCTCCTTGTTTTCCATACAAAACATCCAATGGTAAAGGTGGAAAATTTCCAAACCAAATCTCAAAAGTTGACTTACCAGTAGAAGTGTTGACTTCTTTATTATAAGAGTGTCGTATATAGATTAGATTTCCATCCCAGGTCTTTGGATGTTTCTGATTGTAACCCATTAAAAGTTACACAAAATTCCCATCATCCCATTTGTTTGTGGATGGAATGGTGTAGACATCTTCAACTTAGTGTCCATCTTCTGCCACAATGTAGTAAAAAAAGTATTGATAAACTGAGTATCCCGATTTGAGATTATGATCCTTGGTATCCCAAAGTGCACCCAGACCTGTTCAAAGAACTTGGTTTTTTGTTGCTTGTCCATTGGTGGTATTTTTACAAAGCATGGGAATGCACATTTTTTTGGACCTACTAACTACCAAAAATAAATAGTCATGTCCCTTCTTGGTTGTTGGGAAACCTCCCAAAAAAAATATGGAAATACTTTCCCAATGTCGAGTGGGTACATGAAAGGGATGGTCTAGACATTGCTTCTTATTACAAGGATTGTTGTAAGAACAAAGTATACATACCCTAATATACCGTGTTGCATCTTCTTACATTCTGGTCCAATACGCATACCTTTGTAAGTTGACAACTGTATTCCCAACACCAAAATGTTCTGCAACCTTAGAGGTGTGAACCTCTTTGAATAGATGTAATCATTCACTTTTAGAAACATACATATTGTCAAGCTTGTAGAGTAAACAACTATTGAAATGATAGTCATCCTTGTTGTCACCTTATTCTATATGAACTTGGATGTATACCTGTTGAAATACCTCCTTGAATTCCTCATATTCTATGTATGTCTCTTTATATGCATCATATGTAAAAGGATACATGTGCATCAGAGTTTCCAAACCTATAATATTGGATGTGGGTGGTCGTGAAAGCATGTGTGCCAACTTATTTGTGATACCCTTCTTATACTTGATGACTAGATGGAAATGATGTAAAAACTCCATCCAATTGTAGTTCCTGGTTTGCTGTAGCTTACTCTAGGCTTGAAAATATTGTAGTGGATGGCGAATTTTGCGGATGAGGGCATTCTTTCTTATAAAATAGTTCTTTCACTTTTTGAAAACTTGAAATAATGCATAGAGATCCTTGTTGTAGGTAGGATACTTGAGAAATGTCGCATGAAATACTTCAAAATGATAGCATATGGGACTTCCTTCATGTATCGGGACTACTCGCATGACATACCCCCTTGCATCTATCTCCACTTTGAAAGAATTATGTAAATTTGGTAGCTTGAGCATTGGTCCTTGAATGATATTTCTTTTCATCTCATCAAAGGCCTTTTTTCTATTCTCACCCCACTATAAACTCTTACCACTAGATATTATAGCATGGAGTGGTGTAGCTACCATTGAAAATGAAGTTATGAACTTCCAAAACTATTGTGTTTCCCCCAAAAAAGCTCCTAACTTCAGTAAAATTTATAGGAACTAGCCATTTCTTGATGGCCTCCATCATTGCAAGATCTATATTGAGATCCCCTCCACCAATAACATACCCAAAATACACCAAAGATTGCTGAGAAAAATCACATTTCTCGAGATTGGCCAACTACTCGTTCTTTTCTAGAGTCTCTAACACATGCATAAGATGTGGGATGTGCTCCTCCAATGTAGCAGTATAAAAAATTATATCATCCAAATAAAACATAACAAATGGCTCTAGATAAGGGCATAAAACATCATTCATTAGTCTCATAAATGTAGTATATGCATTGCATAAACCGAATGGCATTACTAGCCACTCATAGAAACATTTGCTTGTCTTAAAGAAAATATTTTAGGTACATTCTTCTTTGAATCATACCTAGTGATATTTGTATTTCAAATCCATCTTACTGGAGTACTTGGAATGTTGTAGTTGGTCCAACAGATCATCGATCCTTGTTAGAGGGTACCAATTCTTCAATGTATACTTGTTCAATACCCTGTAATAGATACACATTCTCCAAGTCCCATCCTTCTTGGGAACAATTATAATGGGTGACCCACGAGGTGAGTTACTTGGTTGAATCACACCCTTCTCCAAAAAATTATATGATTGCTTCTTCACTTCATTTTCTTCTAGAATGGACTATCTATACAACCCAATATTCAAAAATGAGGAGTCTGACAATAATTGTATTTCATGCTCCACTTCTCTCTTTAGGGGCTATCCCTTTAGGCTCCTAGAACACTCATTTGTATTCATGTAGCAACTTCTCCAATTAATGTTTCTACTCTTTAATACACCCAATGATGGATTCCTTCCCTCTCATTGACTCATCATTATATTGATTCTCTCTTAAGAAAAGAAAAACATATTTCTTAATAGAACTAATCATCTTCTTGGCTTTGTTGGCACTTATGAATGAGATCTTTGACTTTCCTTTACACACATTGACGATGTAGGAATTCCTATCCTTGATCAATAGGTATTTATTGGATCTCCACATGGAGATTTCCTCCCTCATATACATGTAAGGGATTTAAAAAAATACTCCAGATACATCAAGGGGTACTACATCCAATTCCACTTCATTAATAAAATCATCACTTACAACAAATTTAATATTAGATTATTTCATTACCTTTGTATCTGCATCCTTGTTTAACCAACCCATTGAATAGGGGCTAGGATGATTGTGAACCTCCAATCCAAGCTTGTTGACTAGATATGTTACTATGAGATTAGCTTATGAACCAGAGTCAAACATAGCATATATCTTGGTCTTCTTGACCGGAATTTTGATGTGGAAGAGCTTGTTCATGTCCTTCTCTTCCTAGTGATGAATGATACTCATTGTCACCTCCTTCAGCACTGATGTGCAAGAAATCTTTTCATCCACATCTCATCTACTCTCAACGTGATTTCTCTAGTATGTGGCTAGAAGGTTCTTTTTCTTTCATTCCTTCTTGTGGTTATTTAGGTTCATCTCCAGATGTAGTTTCCAACATTTTTCCTTGGTGTGGCTATCAATTTTAAAATAATTGCAATATTTGTTGGGATCTTTGCACTGATGTGTATTTTTTTATGTCTTCTTACCTTTTCCCCCTTTAGACTTCTTCTTCCCCTCCTTGGAAGCTTCCTAGATCTCTGTCTTCTTCGAACCACTTGGCTTCCCCTTATTTTGGCATATGTTTTCCAAGAATCGTGCATATACACATGCCTAATCCATAATCCTTGGCTTAAAGAGAATCACTTGGTTTCATAGATTATTTTGTAAACCCCCCAAATAATTGAGGAGTACATCTAGGTTCTTGGAAGAGATACCCAAAACGATGACCACCTTTTTGAACTCAGTGGTGTACTCTTGTACACTATTCCATTTCCTTTTCTTGAAGTAGTGCCATCGGATCCATTGGTTGTCTACATACCTGATAGGTTATAACTGAGACTTAAGGAGAGTTATGAAGTCCTCCCACCTAGTTATTGGTGGATCATCGTTCATCCTATGTTCTTTAGTGTGTCTTTCCCATCAAATTAAAGCATGGCTCTCTAAATTCAATATAGTAAATGAAATGTTATACCCTTCATCTATATGGTTAATTCTAAAATAAACTTCTAGTTGTTGCAACCAATGATTCATACTCAATTCATCAATCTCACATTGGTACGTCTTTATGTCTACTTTTACTCCCATCTTGAATACGGATTGTGGAGGGTTAACATCACTTGAACTCAACTTTTATTTCTTGGATTTATTTAGAGACTCCTTTCCTGAGTCTTTTTTATCTCTTGATTTCCCCCCGATCTGATCTATGAGTTAGAGCCTCCATCATCTCCAAAATGTTTGATATTTCTTGTTAGATCTTCATGAGAAGGTTCACATTGTGAATTATGTCGAGTATGTGTGCTTTCAATCTCTCAAATATCTCTTTTGTTGGATCTCAAGGGTTATCATGAACATTATCATCTGCCATAAATAGGGTTTCTATGACTTCTTTTTAAGTTGATTCATGGCCATGGATATTCCACTGGAACATTTCATCTCAATAGATCTCACAAATAAAATTGAAATCTAGACTATAAAGGTTAAATTCCTTTAGATCCCAGATGCTTGTGCATTAAATGTATAAAATTAAAACAATAGAGAATAGTAAAAAAAAATCACACACCATCCATAAGATAACACAACGATTTTCTCTAGGAAACCCTTTCCGGAGAAAACCGGGCTAGAAGGTGAGTGTCAAATATTCAAATATTAAAACAATTTATTTCAATGTTATTGTTTTAAAAATAAATTTCCATTTATGGAAATTTAGATTTGAAATTGTGAAGGCATGTAATTATTATTTTTGTTACTGTTGAGAAAATTTTTGACTTGCTAAGTGTTCTATTTTTATGGACATGTGTATGAGATGGATATTTGAATAAATTAAATGATGGAAAACAAGTGGAAAAACTAATTTAAAAGTAGTTGACTATGACTCCATGAGTGGAGATGACTATTTGTTGTTATGAGCACAAGTGGTGTTAGGAAAATAATTTTATGAACTATACAAAGAGACAATGGTTGTGGAATAAAGCTCAGCTTTCCCTTATGGAGTCATGGTTAGGCTAGTGGGTAAACATAACAAATAATCTTGATCTTTCTATATCTATGATTGGGTGGAACGTGGATGTTCCATTTTTTTTTCATCATAATTTTTACAAATGTGTATCTTTAGTTGACTACTCTTCATTCCTGTTGAATAATGAATTACTTATAGCTACATATTATAATCTATATAGATGAATCTTATTGTTCATGATAGATTTATTGTTCATGATAGATTTATTGATTTGCATATAGTTATAGAATTGTATGTATGTTACATAATCATTTTTTATACAAATGCATGCATGGTATTCTATATGAGTTAAATGGATATCCTTCAAGTACACATAATATAGAGTTATGCACTTTATTTATAATCATGAAAATAGAGATCTAAATACATTCATATAATTATATGAATTATTAGACTCTTAAAATTTGCATGCAATAGTAGTATGGTTAGGATTTATAGCCATGAATATCTAGATAAAAAAAGACTATAGTATTTAAACAGTGACGAGAAGACGTGTTTTCTTGAAGTTTTTTTTAGCTACAAAAAATACATTGGAAAACAAAATAAACCTATTTACTTATTTGAGTGTTTGTTCTATTTGTTCTCATTTATTGTTACACTCAGGATTTGTTTTTTTTGGTGTAGATTCTGTTGTTATGAGTCTCCAGGTAAACATAGAGTAACTGAATATTTCAACTATATAATAATGCAATTTATCAGTGTTAAGCTACATGAATGCATTGGAGACTAGATATTCCTGTTTATTTATTTAGGGGTTTTGTTACAGATAGGTATTTTATACCAGATATATTCCTGCTAATTAGTGAATTTCCTGGAGCGCCATAGAAATAATCGATCATAGAGATTATCTATTGGTAAATTTAAAACAACTCTTCTCCTACCTTTTGATAGTTGTTGCCAAGGTTATTAAACTTTCGACTATCCTAAAATATATTACGGTGTGACAAAATAAGTACGTATATATATCGTATAATATGTGCAACATCGCGTTGCAGAAACATTATTGCAGAATATGTATATATGTGGCAAGGCAACGGATATAGGGTGAACAAGAATTAAAAATCTTCCAACGAATAAAATTGTTACCCAAAGAAGTAGATACACACCCGAGTAAATTCTGATAAATTCTCCCAAGTAAAAGTTTGATCAAATTTCTTTCAACAGGAAATTCGTTGAGAATAAGACTAGCACAGCCACTCCAAACCGTGGTTGATGAATGTCGAAAGGCGCGGACAGAAAATGAAACGCACAATCAGAAAATGAGCGTCTACAACCAGCACAGCCAGCTTGCTAAATCCAAAGTTTAATCATTTAAACGTGACAATCATATAGTGCTACAGTAATTTCTTAATATGATTAGGTAAATGTTAAAAGGTAAACAGGGTAACGAATGCATTCAAAAATACAAGGAAATCACATTCATTGATTTGGGAGGACGACTAAGAATATCCCAGCATCTTCAATTGTTAGCCATCAGATTAAAATTTTAGATTAAAAGGTGTTTAATTATGCTCATTGTCAATAGGTGTACGTCTTTTGGCGTCATAGCACAGCCACGCAAAACCGTGGCTGATGAACGCCCAAAGGCACGGACAGAAAATGAAACGCACAATCAGAAAATGAGCGTCTACAGCCAACACAATCAACGTGCTAAATCCAAAGTTTAATCATTTAAACATGGCAATCATATAGTGTTACATTAATTTCTTAATATGATTAGGTAAATGTTAAAAGGTAAACAGGGTAGCGAATGCATTCAAAAATACAAGTTATGAAGAGGAAATCACATTCATTGATTTGGGAGGACGACTAAGAATATGCCAGCATCTTCAATTGTTAGCCATCAGATTAGAATTTTAAATTAAAAGGTGATTAATTATGCTCATTATCAATAGATGTACACCTTTCGACGTAAACATAAATTATTACAAATCAATCTTTGTTTCAATGTTCATTTCAATGAGAAATCTAGGTAAGGGAACCGTATTTTGAAACCAAGTATCTTTTCTGACGAAAATTTCCCTGACGAAACGTAACAGTATGAGCTCGACCTGCAAAAGGAAACGAGGAAGAATTGTTAGTTTATATAGCTGCAGAAAAATCATTAAAAATGAGAATAAATAAATAAATTAAATAAATAAGGAAATAACGTTGAAAACCCTCATCTCTTGGAAGTTTTAAGTCGATCATAACTCTGTCAAAGTTAGTTGTACAAAAATATTCCTATCTCCTTATGAATGTAATGGTTTTCCTTGAGTTGTTGAAAACATTCGATCATGTCAACATAACTTTTGTAGAAGACGTCGAGCTTGAAGGAAGAGGGAGACCAGAATGACTGATGGGTTCCCTCACACATTCATGAGAGACCCACCATTAGACATTAATCCACTTACATTCTAAACATTAATTTTTTATAGAAAGGAAAAAAAACAAATAGAGATAGAGTCTACAAGAATCTTTAATGACAATGAATACATGGATTACAAGAAATACATTTCCATTGTTTTAGAACGTGTTGTAATATACATGAATTCGAAATAAAATCTAATTTTTTATAGAAAGGAAAAAAATCAAATAGAGATAGAGTCTACAAGAATCTGTAATGACAATGAATACATGGATCACAAGAAAAACATTTCCATTGTTTTTGAATGTGTCGTAATATACATGAATTCGACATAAAATCTACCAAAGTTCCTTTAAAACAAAGAAAAGACCCCTCATTGACTATTGTTTTCTTATAGATAGCACATGCTATGAGGGGGGTACAACCTTGAACAAAAATCAGATATCGTAAGTATAAAACAATTTATTGTTTATAAAATCATACTCCTATGGGACCAAACTAGAGTTTGCAATAAGACTAACTGACGCATATTCTTTCCCATTGTGTCATAGAAGGAGAGAATTTCCAAAAACTAGAAGAGAGCTATTAATATATATGTGTGTAGTCAACACTTTTTTCAAGATATGTGTGTAGTCAACACTGCTTGGGTAGGCCAATAGGTACTTGAGTTATGAGACGAAGACACGTCCCTTCCCTCACAAACATCATTGTCCAAGTTAACAGGGAACAAATTTAAATTTATCACCAAACCTTGGGATTTGATAAACGCTACCCACTCTCTATAATATATACATGTTCTAACACAATTATAAAACCCCTTTTAACCTTATCTCGTATCCACGATCTCTACAGGTTACTGATAATCGCGAGACTTACAATTCATGTCTGTACGTTGGGTCTCGTGTTGAAAAGATATAAGAGTAGTCCCTTTGTTTCGTAACATAAGGAATGTCAATTATCTCTTGGTTAGCCAGTTTCTCATTGAATTGTAGTACATTATTGAATAAGGAAGAGTTAGTAGTGAGCGACTTAAAATTCCATTTTACCTTTTCATTCTAATGCATATATTTGGATACTATTAAGGTAAGTATTTAAGATGAACTTACCCATATTTTTCAACCTACATATTTTTTTATATGGAAATTTGGGTCAATTCGGTATGTTACATGTGGTATTAGAGTTGTAGGTTATATCACTTAGGCTTGAGGGAGACATCAGAAAATTATTTTGTTAAGTGAAAATATAACAAATAACATTTTACTAGACTGTGTCAAAATTGTTTTGTAAAAATGTCAACAAATAATGGAGAAGAAAATAGACTTGAAATAAACAATAATCAAGAGCTTCCTAGAAACCCAGAACATGACAATGGAGGAATTTCAACCACCCAGGGGTTGGAAACGATGATGAACATTATCATTGAAGTATAGGTATTCAAAGATGATAATGAAAAAATAAAGAAAGCTCAAGAAGATCAACAAGAAATTAATGAGATTTTTCTATAAAGCAGAGCCACAAAGAAGAGTCCAAAGAATAGTGAAGTGGACGAGGAAGTTAGTAAAAAGTCCTCCAATTATCCTAGCCATGAAATAGAAAGGGAAAATAGCTCTTCTAATGAAACACACATGACAAAAAACAAAGCATATACAGTAAGGAAAAGAAAAAATATGGACCATAGATGGAGAGTTTAATAAAATCAGCCAACATATGGTGGCAAAGCTTAAAATTATCCAAAGGACTAAAAGAAAAGAAGATGGAATGGACATATTTCAAGAAGCACTTCAAGAAACAATACTTATCTAAAAGATATTATGAAAGAAAGACTAAATAACTATATCAACTGAAGTTATAACAAATGCCCATGGATGATCTAATCACTAAATTTATGGAATTATTAATATTTGTACGTTATATTAAAGATGAAAAGGTAAAAGTTCAGAGACTTTTAAGTTTTTTACCTGAATCTTACAAGGACATAATAGAGTTTGATAACCTAAAAACCTTGAATGAAGTACTGAGAAATGCAAGTATCTGTTATGATCAATACAAACAATGATATGAAAATCCAAAATCATGGAAAGAAAAGAAACAAGAAAAGCTAAATCAGACGAAAAAGGGTTTCAAACCTTCACCATTTTGAAACATGAATAAAGGACATCAAGAAAATGACTCCCATAGAAATGTGCCACAAGTAAAGTTAAGTAAGTTAGTTAATTTGGGATTCAAGAAAGAAAATGATAATCCTAGAGACCCATTGAAATGTTGGGGATGTGGAGAACCACGTTTATTGAGAAATTGTCCCTACAGGAATGTTGCAAATAAAAATATATAGAACATACAATAAGCTTAAACAATTGGAGATATTGGCAAAATCATTCATAGAAACAATGCATCTTTGGATGGTAGGAAAGCAGATCATCAATCCACTGTTGTGGAAATTGAAGGTAAAATTTATAACAAAAAAGTATCTATTTTAATTGACCCATGAGCTATTTTAAGTTATGTTACCCCAAATTTTGTAGAACCAAACAAACTAAAGAAGGTAAAGCATGCTCAATCTTAGTTAGTTCAATTAGAAACAGGAACAAAACGAAAGGTAACATAATTCATTCTTGATTTTGAACTGAATACAAGTGGTCAGAATAAAAAGATAAATTGAATGTATTACCTCTAAGGTTATATGACATAATTATTGGAACAAACTGGTTACGAAAGTACAAAGTGATATTGAATTGTTATGAAAAATCATTTGTATGCAAGGATGAAAATGGTATAGAAATAACATTAGAAGGAATTAGAAAACCAATTTTTGTTAGACAAATATCAGCAATGCAATTCAAAAAGTTTATTAGTAAAGGTTGCAAAATCTATGATATTCAAGTGACAAATCTTCTAGAAGGAGAAATAAAACAAAGTTTGGAAGATTTTGCAGTACTTCAAGGATTTAAGAATGTATTTGTGGAAGATATACAAGAATTATCTCCAAGGAGAGAAATAAATTTCTGTATTGATATACTACCTGGATTTGGACCAATATCAAAGGCACCTTACAGGATGATTGTTCTTGAGTTAACATAATTAAAAATTCAATTACATGAACTGTTAGATAAAGCATACATCAAACCAGGTGTTTCACCCTCGGTATTGCCAGTATTATTTGTCAAAAAGAAAGATGGAACACTAATATTATGTATTGACTATCGTTAATTGAATAGAATGATGATTAAAAAAATACCCACTACCTAGGATCAATGATCTATTTGACCAGGTTGGAGGAGAAAATATATTCTCTAAACAAGACTTGTGATATAATTATCGTTGGATCATGATAAAGGATGAAGATGTAAAAAAAATTAACATTTAGAACACGTTATGTAAATTATGAGTTTGTAGTGATTCCATTTGGACTTACTAACACACCAACAAATTTTATGTGTTATCATGTTTAATTGAGTTATCATGACTCATGATTTAACTAAGTTATCATGTATGAGTGCAATGAACACCTTTTGTAAGAGATGATTCTGAATGATAATATAAGAAGCCATTCATTGTGGAATAGCCTCGTTTGGGGTGATCCATGCTAAATATGGTGTCTTTGTGTATGTTGTAATGTGTTTGTTTATTGTTTTGGTTATTGTGTGGATTTAATGAATGGATGATTCATGTGAATATGTTATTTGATGGTTATGTGCACATGTTATATGGTATAATGAATTAATGTTAAGTTAAATGGTTAAAATGAATGCCTCACATCCCTTCATGACTGTGAAAACTTGGTTCATCCAGTCCTCATAGATACCTCAGATGATACTTCACTTGCTTGCGGGTGATTCTAAAAGGGCTGGTATCTTTAGATATTTTTTGGTGAATTAATGTTGAAACCCAGGTCTACTCACTATGTGCCAACACACGCACAACCGTGTTTTTGCACACAAGCAATCTTTATTCCAAAATTTTTGGTACCAACACCAATAGGAGGTCACAATTGTCGTGAGAAGACCACACTATTTACAATATCCCTAAGACGAACCCCAATTGTAAATGTAAATATATGTATAGGCTAGTGAGCTTGGATATTTTGGGGGCGTAGTGCTGATGTGGTTATTAGGCTGGAGAGATTGGATGCTTAAAGGCCAGTGAGATTATCAATGTAATATGTTGTAACATCTCGCTCTTGCACGCACTGATTCGCAGGAATGATTTTAGGGGCTAAATTTCGCTCATGGGCTAATTTTCCATGGTTTTTCCCAAGAAATGATTCCCTATTCCAAAATTGATTTGCCCAAATTCTATAGCATAAAATGATTTTACCTTAAAATTGGCAAAATTTTATACAAACTATATAAAATCCTTAGAAATTTGAATATTTTTACAAAAATATCTCTAACACTTTATAGTTGGCATATGAATGATTAGTAAGATTCGCCAAGGTTTCTACATTTTAAAATAATTTTTCATCCTTAAAATCATCCCTCGCACTGAGGGAACTTATTCTTTGAGGACACTTGCTTACAAGTGATCTGGATTATTATACTATTGGGTATTTGATTATGATTATGAGACGTTATGGATTGATGACATGTTATTTTGTTGTATTGACATTAAGATAGATGCTATTGACTCAGTTTTCCTGAGTGTGCAATATTTTGGACCTCGAGGATGCAGACACATCGATGAAACCCTTGGACCATTGGGGTTTAATTGTTGTATATAGTCGGGGAGTGGACTATTGGGGTTTAATTGTTGTATATATGACATTTGTGCATTTGATTAGATGATATGATTATGGATATTATTTCTGACATGATTTGTTGATAATGCAGGATGACGATAGCTCGTCAATGAGACTCACATGTGGAGTAGAGGGGCCACACACAATAACTAGAGACATTGAGGGAGAGGTGTGGACGACACCCCTGCCACAACCTACTATCATTCCCACCATGGCTCGAACTATAGGTTAACGATTACCTAGTTCAATAAGACTCACGATGTCATGAGGGAAGACTGCGACAGTCGCTCACGAGGATTCTAAGGGGCATGCAATAAGGCAGGGGCCTTAATCCTTAGAGGCCATTAATCTCCCACAAGATATCTTGATGGAGTATTGATTCAAGGGGTTTTTGATGTCTACCATGTCAATCAATAGGAGAGTGGTACCCTTGGAGCACGTAGTGCGTCCTGAATGGCACGTCGCACAAGAAAAATGTAAAAAGACGAGTGGCACCCTTGGAGAACATAGTGCATCCTGAAGGGCACGTCGCGCAAAGGAAACAGAATGAGGTGAGTGACACCCTTGGAGAACCTAGTGCGTCCTAAAGGGTAGGTCATGTTCTTAACTAATAAGAGAATAAACCTAGATGGCCTTAGAATGAATAATGGATAAGAAATATTTAAAAGCAATTTCCCTAATAAAATGTCGTCCAACCTCAAAAATTAAAATCTAGGTGTAAAGTAATACTTGTGGTTAAAAAAACAAAAATAATAATAAAAATAATAATAATCATTAAACATGTGACGAAAAGGGGGTAAGAAACTCAATTAAATTATTAAAATCAAATTATGGAGGAATGTAAACTTTTAAAAGGGAAATAATTGTTTGTCACATTTGTTAATTAAATTTTTTACTAAAATGAAAAAGGGGGAAAAAGGGTAAAGACTAGACTTACTAATTTGAGTTTTAGATAAAAAGGGAAAGAGGGAAATTTAAAAGTTTTAGGAAACTAAGGGAAAAGGGGGGAAACATAAAGAGAAAAGGGAAACATAAGGAAAAAATAGAATGACTAAATTGGCAAGGAATCTTGTCTTTAAGAACTTTCTAAATTGAACTCAACTAGTAAATTAGTAAGGGGGTAAGTCATTAAATTGTGTGAGGGAATATGGGGACACCTAAGAGCGATTCTAGGAATTATTTTATGTGGGTGAGGGAAATAGGAGTTATTAAATAATTAATGAATTCAATTTCTGGTGCAAAGAAGGGGATGGGTGACACATGTACGGGGGGGATTTTTCTAAATTAAATTATTGAACAATAAATTAAATAAGAATTTGGGAAATAATTGACTTAGAAACTCTATATAAAGGAGGGGGGAGGAGGAGGATGGATATCTTATGTCATGCATAACGTTACGCTGTAGAATTTTAGACTTGACTGACTTAGCTTGTGGGAGTTGGGATACCCAGCTTGGTGAGGAGTGGTAACTCAGCCTTGCAAGGCGAGTTGGGAGCTACTTGTTCTTTGGTGGTGTGTGTGGCCCCTTTGCAGCTTGGGGGGCTAAGGTTGAAGAAGAGTACCCCTAGCATTGGCTAGGAGGTACCGGTGAAGTCTCATCAGTCGGCAAGCATGAGTTACATGGAGCACGCAGGACAACGACTTAGAGTGGGAAACTTGGATACAATAAGCTTATTTTTTGTATTCTCGTGGTAGATTATTATTTACCTTACGCTTTCATTTCTTTACTTTTAACTATGTAAAGAAGGTATTTGACTTAGCATTTTATTTGAGAACATAAATTCCCCATAGCCTTAAGTTCAATGCTTGACTTGAATCCCTTGGCAATCGATCCCTGAATGTAGTGACCATTGTATGGTTTTATTGATTTGTGATGAGTTTGCGCTTTTTACTTTGCCTTCATCCCTAGCTCATCAGTCCACACCTGAGCAGTCGATAAGGAGCCGGATCAACGTCACTTCGGTGTTAATAGACCTATAGATACTAACACCCTATTTTTTTGTGCATGGATGATGAGCGAAGGATGTGTTTTCTCAGTCGTCTACCCCTGTGATACTTGGTTGATTGATGGTCATTGTGCCTTCTTGTGTTGAGTAATTTCACCGTTGTTATTATTCCTATCTCTTAAATTTTGACTCTGTGTTTTAATATATTCTTGGATAGTTTAGCTCTGCACTTAATGCACTCCCATTAATTTGGTGATTATACTCTGCATTTTTCTCACCTCTATGCGTTTTGACTGATTATGGTAGTGTTTTTGTCTCCTGTGTAATGGAGGGGGTTTATTATGTTGACTGCAAATTGATTCGCTTGCACAACAAATCCATCTCTTTACTTCGCATGATTCTTATGCCTGAATTTATATGCCTGATTTTGAATTTATATGCCTGCGTTATAATGATTTTGAACTGTATGCCTTCAATATAACGAACTCGAATTTAATGCTTGAATTTTGTATTCGTGATATCAAATTTTATACCTACGTTATTACGATTTCGAATTTATAGGCCTGAGTGTTAAAGTTGCGTTAATAATTTAGTTTAGATTTTATATGCCTTCAATTGCCCCAAGCGTTTAATTGTATCTCAGCCCCTTTGGTTATCACCGTCATGTGATGGGTAATTGCCGATTATAGGCAATCAACAAAATTAAATTTTTGAGAGATAGCATATTGTAGTTGGTTGCATTTTTACATTTTCCTTGCAGCGATTGCATTAATTTGATAGTGTATCCCTATTAGTTAGCCGCATCACGATTTTCTTCTTCACAACGTTTCATATCTAACTTGCTAGAGATAACGTTGTTTTCCTGTGATGGGGTAGCGAATTGGCTGTGAGCATATCTTCCTGCGTTTTTATTTTGTTGACAACCACAGTTCCTTACTCACTCATGAGCTACCTTCGTTTTCATTTGATGAACCTCGAAGGCCAGCAACTTCTTTATTTTTCTTCTGGCAGCAAATGATGTGTCTGTAATTTCGTATTGCATTTCTTTTTATGGTTCTATCTATGACAGAGAATTAGGTTACTGTGATTGAGTATTGTGATCTTAATTACTATCATGACAAAAAGGGGTTAGTCCATATTAAAAGGGCATCAATATATTAATTGTTATTTGTTAACAACCATTTCATTAATTCTTGAAAACAAGAAGTCAAATCTAATATATAACAACATTTAGCATCAATTGTGCATTGAATAGCTTGGCTTGACATTAATTATGAACAAAAAGAAAGCATTAATTTCATCAAAGTGGCAATTAATTATAAACAACATATAACCTCAATTTGCATTGAATAGCTTGACATGGAATTTAGTTACAACAGTAAGATAGCATTAAAATTGCATGAAATAGCGTAGAAATGGATTTTATTTATAACCGCATAACAACATTAAAATGGCATTACAATTGCATTGAAATGGCACTCATTTATTGACAACAACCACTTATATAAATTAGACAACAATTGAAAATTAATCACCAACGGATTTTATTTATGATGGACAACATGATGTAAGTAATATTGCTAATAGTGATATAACTTGTGATATATAAGGAGGTTGATTAATAGTGTTACATTAATAATGATTAACATATTGATATAGTTAATATCGTTAGGTACAGTTAAACTGTTAAATTATATTTGTGTTATTGATTATTTAGGATTTGTCGTTTAGGACAACATTGTCGATTAGATAATGAAGCCACGTAAGATTGTTTTTAAATGATGAGTAGTGCACTTACTTTAATAGAAACGTACTATGATGACAAGCATGTTGATTTTGTTGAGTTTTGTTTTAGTTCACACTTGATAAAATTTATGTCTTTAGTAACATTACAATAGTTTAACCTTCCCACCTAGACCTCTTACTCAAATTTTAGGGTTTCTTGGTTGTCGTCAAGTCATTTAATGGATTGCGCATTTGTCGAGCGATGTCTTTGTCCATCTGGTCAACCTGTTGCTTGGGGTTGTAGGTGTAGTCTTCCTGTCAATTGTTTCATCCCTTAGCACGTCGGATTTATCTTGAGACCCTTGTCATGGCATGATCCCTGATGAGGGAATCATGGCACACCCTATTAGATAGAGGCAAATGATAACTTGGCCAAAGTTTGTGCCACCCATTGTGGGAATTGTTCGTTGTAGTCATTTTTTACACATGGGTTGAACGCATTCATGCGTTGGGTGCACTCCATTGAGGTTTTAAAGTTAACTGGACATCAACGTCATCATGTCGGGATGGGGATGTTGTCTATTATCTTGTAGGTGTGTTCATGTTTATGTGGGCATGGTGATCGTCGTCAGATGTTTTGCTTAGTTGTACTCATTGTTGTCGTCCTAGTTTAAAGAAAAAAAACACCTTTTGTTGGCTTATAGTCATAACAAAAGGGATGTTACATATGTAATCACACTTAATGATACTAATAAATTGCATTGCTATTGCAAACCAACTAGACAAAAATATATGGGGGTCTAGAACTCCACTAGAAGGGAAAAGGGGGTTAAGAGTCTAGGAAGAGGGGCTTAGCCACAAGGGTCTTAAGCCCAAGGGAATATAATACTAGCATTTTCCTAAATTCCAAGTTATATAAAATTTTAGCCTAAGCTCCTAAGGATGGGGGATGTATCACCAAGTGGAGGAAAGTGGGGACAAGGTAGTTCCCAGCATGACAAGTGTCAAGTTGGTAACATGCAAATATAACATTAGGAAATAGTTTTTTTTCCATCAACGATACTCATTATCTTATTCACTCTTTCCCTACATAACTTCCTACCATCATCACTCATACCTTTACTTGGGAGCTACATAGATGATGTTAACTAGTGAACCTAGGTATTTTGAGCCGAAGAAGAAGGTTGTCAGGCATGTTCATATGCTAAGAAAGCAAGTTCTCAGGCATGTGTGTATTTTGTAGAAGTGGGTTTTCAAGCCTATGAGAATTACCTCCAGGTGAGAGAACTATTGGGAATTGTCTCCTTGTGTGCTGGGAAATAACTACAAATCTTTCATACTTTATGTTTGTCCTGTTTTTGAAGCCCCAAAATCAAAGTGAGACAGTCGAAGAATTGTTGATCGAAGATGGGGTACACTTCCTGAGGTGGGACGGGCTATGGTAAATGAGAGGATGTAGGCTATTTCTAGCAGTCAGCATCTTGATATGATTTTTAGTGTGCTAGTTAGACATTAGTATGGCTCAGGAATCATTCCTTGGTGGAGTTTTGAGCCCCATCCCAGTGGTGACCTACTACTAAGAGTTTAATATTAGCAGATTCTATGGCTAGGAGGAATGTGTGAGGTTTGTAGATATTTGATGAATTATTAGAAATACAAGTGTTATTTTGGTTGTGTTTTTATGTTATTTACTGTGTGAATGGTGATGTAAAATATTTATATTTTATTATACATGCTTATGCATGAATTGTATGTTGTTGCATTGCATAATTGTTGCATATGTATATCATATTGATAATTAAATGTTATCAGAGAAGAAATTTTTTGTGTGGAATGTTACGGTGTAGGGATGTGAATGTTATAGTGTGGTATCAGAGAAATTTTTAGGTTTTTTTCATAACGGGGAACATTGCACCAAAAACCACAACCAATTTTATGATTTTCCTCCACTCTAGCGTCAATCCCACACATCGCTCTAGGAGCTTATCTTCTTGGAACTTGATCCAATGTGCCTCTGTCACACCCTAAAAAACAATAATCTAAATTCTCATGTAGATCATCAATCTGCATCTCCATATCTACACCCCCCCATCAATCCTCACTCCTCTTAGTAGGGTGTATGAAGGCCCATCCCTTGCATCATCTCGACATCAAAACCATCCAACTTAAGCTTGGACCTAGACCGCCTCTACTACAGTCTTCTTGAAACCCTTTCTTTCTTTCCCCTTTGTTGTTCTATTTTCCCACCTCTTTACACCCTTTCTTTCCACCCTTCTATATTTTCCCTTTTTCCCATTTCCTATTTATCCCTTCTTTTCCCCTTTCCAAGTTAGTATACTTATCAGTTTTCACGTTTGTGGACATGCGGTCTGTCGCACTTACATTTTTGTTCATTCACCTATGCATAAGTCCACCTCAACACTTAGAATTTTACTTAATTCATGGGTGCATGGATTGAAATATTTTCATTCCCTTTCCACGGCCTTCACAATGCACTTCAACTTCAGTTTTCTACATTTCTACCATCACTTAAATCTTGTTTTCTTCGCGGATGTCAGGTTCCCAAATGTTCCATTCTATTGATATTCGCAATTCAGACCGACCACCTTCTATACTTAGCTTCTTTTTATAGATTATCCAACCACGGGCTGACAGGTTGCGGAGCTCACGAAAATTTATTATTGAACTTCTCTCATCCTCGCCCCCACCATTACATTGATTTTCGCAAAGCGCAATAAGTGTTATTTAAATGAAAAAATCTATTTTGAAGACTTTGAAAAGGTCATTATTAATGGTGAATGGATTGAGAAATATTCATTAAATATTCACTTAATTCTCATTTGCGAGGGGATTAAATTATCATTATCTCTTGAAAAATTTCATTTCTATATATGATTCATCCGAAGAAACAATTATATCAAGTTAATGGCAACATCATCTCGAAAATAGTTCGGTGGTGATACTTTGAATATTTTTGGCCTCAAAGATCATAATTTATAGTGGTCGAGAGAATACTGGTATTATTCCAGCCCTCCTGCTGATCAAAGAAATGAGAACATGATTTGGACATCTGGGATTTCTCTTGCAGGTTGTTCTCCATAGGTTTTCTACTACAAATAAATTATTGCACGATGTGTTGATAGATACATAACAAATCAAAGGGCTATACAACTCTAGGGACATTCCACAATTTCCTTGTCACCTCAAGATTTTTCGTACAATGTTAAAGATGTCAGAGCCCACTCTCACCTTCAAAGGTGAATACTGTAGAGAATTTTTGAAGAAACATAATAATGGGATTGACCGCTTTCTAGAGTAATTGGAGAATCTCACGTCCATACCAGTGGACATAACCAGAATTCAGGTTGACTCTTTGAATAAACCTTATCGATAAATTTCATGGTTATTCACCAAAATAACAAGTGAGGAAAATACTTCTTCCATATCTCGGACGATTCTTTATATATTGTATTTTACAGTCCAAGAGAAAGCTATTTTTTATTGGGGTAAGATCATTTCCATCGAAATTGATGCCCAATTAGCGTATTACAAAAAGGATAGGAAATTCTTCATGGCTTCATATTTGATATTTGCTATCACACATTATTACAAATTTTGAAATTTGACTATCATGAAGAGGGTAAAATGTGAAGAAGACCACGTTACCTTTCCTATCAGGCGTTGTGGAGGAACAAAACCCCTTTATTTTTCTATGAAATTTATAATGACTTTGTTTCAATTTTCAAAAGACTTTTATTTGAGAAAAGTACTTCTAGGATATCTATTGAAGTTGCCAAATTTCTAGAGAAGAAAGGAACGATAGAAAAAATGGAAAATCATTGTATTATAAGAATATTTTGTTCGAAATAAAATCCCTCCTTTCTTCCATATTATGTTCCTCATAAATTATTTGTCACAGAAGTAGCAAGGCAATACAATTTATGGTTTCATTTTTTCCATAAAAAGGGGAAGAAGCAATGTATTCCTCTTCCCTGGAAGATTGGATAAATTGTATTGAGGAATATAAATAAAGTTGATGAATTTGAAGGTCATTTTAACAATGTCAGTTTGAAATATGTTGAGAAGTTCAAAGGTTTTGACCCAAGCAAAACCTTTGTTGAACATATTCAATCAGTGGGGTTTAGTAATTATTTCGTTAAAATTGTTTTGAGTGAAGAAGAAGAAATCAATATCCTGAACACTGTGACACATGAGACTGTCGATCTATAAATCTTATTCATAAGAAAGAATCATTATAAAAACAAAGGAAATAATTCTAGTCAAAGGAATTATCAATCTCTAGTTGTCACTCTAAAAGATACTAGATCCAACAGAAATGCAACAACAACCTACCCAGTTAATAAGTTTTTCAACAATATATCTAGTAGAGGAGGATATAAGAACCCTCACTCTAGAAAAATTGAAAGTTCCCACAAACTTCTAATAAGAAAGAAAAGAAAAACTCCATTGTAGGAGGAGGAGAATATTCTCTTATAAAATGATATTCAAAGTTTCTCTTTGGAATATATGGAAATGGAAGAAGATATTGAAAATATAGAATTTCATGAAATAAAAAAAAAAGCATGTGGTTCAACAAAAAACTGCATTGGAAGTTGTCAGGAATGAAAGTTTCAGTGAAGAAGAATCCTTTACTATTCAGAGTGTTTTTTCCTATAAAGGTTCTAAAAGTTTAATATTGAAATGAAATGATCAGATAAATAAGAAAGGAAAATCTCTCTCAAAGTATCACCTTAAGTATATGCGACCACCTCAAATTTCCAAAATGCACAAGGAAACTAGGGATGCACTTGATTATTCTATTGATGGTCTAGAAGTTGAGAATGCCAGGATAAAGGAAAGAATGAAAGAATTGGAAATTGCCTTGACACCTCTTCCCATTTTGTCTAGCCCTTTAGCAATGATAAATCCAACCACATCAGGTACCAAATTTAAAGGATCATCAAGTTTGCTTATGGTTGTTTGAAATTATTTCGAGAGAAATATTAAAAAGAGAATGTCACTTGTATTGGAGGCCTAGGAAGTCTCTAAAAATATAGCTTCTTTTGGTTCAAGAGTCCATGCATTCCATGAATATCTTCAAGATGAATTTAAAAATGAATACGGGTTTTATAAAGATGTTTTTATACCATTTGGAAGAAATGTTTCAAATATGATAGAGGCAAAGAGGAGAGAAGAAGATTTTCCTTCGCCCACTCGAATTAAACAGTTGAAATCCTACTCGATAGAAAAGATTAAAAATATTAAATATATTATCCAAACTTCCAGTGAAGTCAAAACGAAGAGAGAAGAATTATTCAAAATAATTAAATAAATAGACTTAGCAAGTAGCACTGGCGAAGTTCAAGATCCCAAAATAATCTTTAATTCAATGTTTATGACAATGAAATAGTTCGATGAGCATGTGGAAATACTGAAAGGATTATCGACCAAAAAATTCAATAGTGTAATTGAGGATGGTGAAGAAGAAATTGATAATTGGCTTATCTATTACTCTATATAAAATCAAGACATTGAAGAATCAATCCTTGGTACTTCTCATGATCTAATAAATTTAGAAGGAGAATTATTTAATATCAAAATTATACATGAGATAAATTTGCACCCATGAAAAATTATATTGAAGATTTGTTTAAAAATCAATTTATAGGTTAACTAAAGAAGGCTAAGAAAAGACAGTTGAGACATTTTTGGAAACCATCAATGAGGAAAATAAAAGAACAACAGCAAGCAAATGAAGACTAATATATACCATCATAGTAAGTCCATGATGATCACATTCTTATTTCTTTATCTGTTTTAATCCAATTATTGTTCTTCTTTGAGTAGAGAGATATAACCGAAATATGATAACTTTATCTTTGTATTTTTCTAGATCGTGATGCTTTAAATCCTCCCACGTTATTCCTTCTACATTTTATTTCCATGTACATGTTTAGTCTTATGGTATGTGGGAGCCCTAATCCCATTCCTCTCGAAAAATGCCTTTTAAATTTCAAAGCATTGTAACAGACTCTATTATTTTTGAGAAATCCCAAGAGAACTAATTCGGGATCAATTTTGACTGTATTTTATAACTCTGATCTGTGAGTATAAAGTATTTGAAATTGATCCGTCATAATCATGTTTTGAGATATGCAAGTATTTACTCTATAAAAGTTCTATTATGCATCTGGATCGTCTTCTTTTATTTTTTTCATGTGTGATCAGAAATATTTATTTTCACTATGATGGATGTGAGCAACTTTTCTGAATTGTGGGATGTGTGAAGTTCCTGGTCCTTTCTCAGGAATTCTCTTCAAATAAATATTTTATATTTCATCAGTTTTATACATATTAGACCATATTAAAGTCCTACATTATTTCTAGATCTAAAGTTATTAAAGAATTCCATAAGCCAAATAGGAGTACCACTTCAATAAAAACACTGGAGGATTCATATCCTAGTGAGGTTGTCGTTTTAGTCCTGAGGGATTCACACATCAACATTTTTTTCAACCATACTGGGGAACAACCAAAAGGTTTGAATCTATTTTAACATCCTTGAAATACATGACTTTGCCTCAGGATAACCAGCCTCAGTTAGAAATTAGATTAAATAATCAATGAATTGTTCTACATCATCTATATAATCTTGCAATAACAACAACTGGAATGAGAGAAGAATTGGAAAGGTCTTGGAAAACACTAGTTCAAGAAGAAGAAAGATAAATTATTCAAAGAGGAGAGACGAAACAGAACACCAAAGAAACAAGAGATGAGATCGAAGAGCACAAGAACAAGGCCATAATTGAAGCTAGACAAATATAAAGGACCAATTAATAGAAGTGAAAGCAAGAAACTGCAAAAATTTGAAGGTGAAAAACATATTCCTGACAAAAAGGAGAAGCTTCTAGAAATGACAGAAAGAAATGAAGAAAGACGTGAAGAACCGCATGAAGAAAGATGTAAATAACCGCACGAAGAAAGACAGGATGTTACACAATATTTTTGTCACCCCTATGATCATTAATGATGTAAACCTATCCTTTGTATTTAGAAGGATCAATGGCCCAAATTCCTGAATAAAGAAGGAAGAAGAACTTTGCCTAAGAGAAGAAATTGTATTTTCCTTTGTAAAAAACCTATTAAGGAAGGTCGTCACAGGTTTCACTATATATAGGGTGCGACGATGCTTGATCGTCGCCCCCTTCTCTAAAGCTAGGCTGCGACATCTTTGCAGGCTTCACTATACTTAAGGTGCAATGATTTTTGTACGTGGTAAAAATAGGCATCTTCTCGATGATTTTAGAAGGAGAAGCTTCTACGGTGAGGTGGCCTCCGATCAATTTGGATATTAATCGCTTTTCTGATTTAGTGGGATCATACTAACCTCCTCACTTTATCCTCTTTAGTTTATAAAAGGAGAGGAGCTCTCATGGAGAAAGTTAGTTGGATTGAGCTTGGGAAATTTATATTGGAAATTTGGCTTGAGATTGTTAGCTTGGTTAGAGTGGATTTGAGCTTTTCTTTGTCAAGATAGATTGTGAGTGACTTTCAGATCTATAGTCACAGAATCTGTGGAGCAAGAAGTGTGTGGGAAGCAAGGAATTGTTGGAAGGGACCTTACAACATCAAGGCTTTGGTTGTAATCTCTCTTTCTATTATTTAATACAGATGCAATTTTCTTTCCTATATGAATCTTATTTGTCCATATTGTATGATTCATTTATCACATACATAGTTTCATATCACATATTTCTTGTATTATTCTTGTCTTCGTTGGCTTGTGTTTATTTGCAAGTATTTCTCCATAAGCCTCGCAATGGAGCTTGGATTGCATTGGCAAAGTCGGATCTTCGATATTTAAAAGGTATGTTCTAGATCCATTGATAATTTGATAATTGAAATATAAGGAAAGAGATGTGTACTGTCTTGTTTTGTTCTAGTTTCATAGTGAATCTAGGGGGATTGATTTGTGTCTGCACTTAACAATTATCCTGACAACACGGGAGGAAAGAATTCATGAAGAAATGAGAAATGAAGGAATGAGAAGATTCAGAAAACCAAGAAGAATAAGATATTCTCCTCTTGACCTGCGAGGTGAACAACACGTGCTCCCAATCCTTTCTAAAGGTACTTTGAAATAATTTTATGGAGATGGAACAATTGATGCTAAAAGACATGTTTTTTTTTTCTTGGATGTTTGTGATTTTAATATTGTTGAACATGATGATGTGATGGTAAGTTTGTTTCTCCAAACCTTATCAGTTCAATATTATGAATGGTACACAAAATTACCCTCCAAATCAATTGGTTCATTCGATGATATTGAAAACATGTTCTAGTCTATGTTTTATTCCCCAATCGTGTATCATACTCTTCTCACTAATTTCACTCAGATTGGTTTAAAGAGGAACGAGAGAATACAATATTTCAATATCAGATTCAACAAGACTCTGAATAATATCCCTAAAGATAAAAGGCCAAATGACCCAGTGATACTTGGTTGTTATAAAAATTCCATGCCACCAAATGTAAATGTTTCTATTAGAGCATCCCAAATGGATACCCTAGAGGAAGAAATGAGTAAATCCATAGAAATGGAGGAAATCAAGATTGAAACGAGTTTTGAACCTAATATTATCCTCATAAAATTACATAGGAAGATGGGTGATCTAAATATTGATGATCAAGGAGCCTCTAGTTAAAGGAGAAATGAACAGAAAAATCAACGACCAAGTCAAAATCAGGCCACTGTTGGAGTATTTTTTAAAGGAACCATACCACATGTGAATACAGGCCCCATTGTGGCCCAAGAAACTAAGCAAATGATTGAGATTGCACAGATGAATAGAACAATTAGACAAATGAAAAATGAAATAACCAAATTGAGAAGGAACGATAATTATGTACCTAATACAAGGATGTCGGTCTAAGAAAAATAAGGAACCCTCCTCAAGAGAAAAGAGTGAGGTTTGAAAATGTTGATAATCAAAAAATACATAGGGTTCCTAGACAACCAATCTCGAAGGAAATAGTTCTTGATGAGCCATATAATGAATAAATAGTTGAACAAGAAAATGGTTATTTACCAAAGGAATTTTTTGAAGCTGTACATACGGATGGATGTGAGACATCCATGTATATATTCAAAGAAGGCAAAGATGACCCTGAATCGCAAGGAAACATTTCCCTAACACGAAAATTTTTAAATAAGTCCAAAAGTAAATATAATTCTGAAAAAGATAAAGAAAAATACAAAGAGAAAGTCAAAGAAAAATATAAACAATAGAAGAATGAGAAAGAGAATAATAAAAGTGTTATAAGAAACGCTAGAGGTAATAAGAAATACCAAGTATTAAACCCCCCTACATGAAATTTAATGTCGATGATGATCTGAGTAAGTTGAGAATGACTCTTCCTTTCACATAAGTAGTGAAGATTCCCCAACAAAGTCAAAATATTTTTAAGTTAATAGATGAGCCAACTGAAAGAATTGAAGAAGTCGTTGCAAGCCCAAAACAAATTCAAAACACATTAGCAATCAAGTTGAGAGGCAAAGTCCCACCCTTCTATATTTCAATAGAAAACCATGATGTTGCACTCCATAATTTTCTAGTTGATACTAGTGCAACAAATAATATCATGTCCTTGGAAGTAATGGAGGCGTTGGGTATGTTTTGCACTAGATATTATGAAACAAGTGAAATCATTGATGCAATTGATTCCAGAAAGGTGCCATCTTATGGAGAAATTAAATATTTTTGTGACTAGATTATTGTTGCTCCTCATATTATTATAGTTTTCAAAATTGTGGTGGTGGATCTTCCTCCTGTAAATGGATTTGTCCTCGGAAGAAACTGGTCATCCATGATTGGAGCCTATATAATGAACTATGGAAGATACATGATGTTTTTTGATAAATATGGAGCAATGATCAAGGTTCCTTGTGAACCTAGGAAGTTGTTCTCCTTGAAAAATAAGGATAATGAGCTAATGGAAGATTATATAGACGTTGGCATAAGAAATTATGTTATCCTATACATCGAACAAATTGAGGACATGGAAAATCAAGATAATCATTTTGTGGGCTACTGGAGGATGTTATTTGATAGAGCATTCTCGAGTTCAAGGAGTGGCATTAGAATTTTCCTTAAAAGCCCAGAACAAATTGTGCACCCACATGATATCTGACTTGAATTTGTATGCACAAACAATGAGGCAGAACATGAGTCTTTGATTCAAGGAATGATCCTTGCACAAGAAATGAAGATAGAACATTTGATTGTGACTGGTGAATCTAATTTTGTAATAAATCAGGTTACTCATAAATATAATATTAAGAAGGAAAGACTTAAATTATATTTCAAAATATTAAGTGAATTGATGGAATCATTTTGTTCTTTTAATATTTCCTTCTTTCCAATCGATAAAAATCAAAAGGCAGATTCATTAGAATTGGCAGATTCACTATAGAATCAAGATGATGTCTAGAGTAAAACATATTTTCAGGTTGAACCCCAAGTTCATTATGAACCCGAAGTTGAAGACATTCTAACTGGATTTCAAATCTGGTGGTTGTGAGAAAGAAGACTTGGGAGATTCAAATGTGTGTAGATTTCATGGAGCTTAATAAATTAAGTGTAAAGGATAATTATATTTTTCCTAACATGGAATTTATCCTCCAACAAGTCACTAAATCATCCTTCATGTCCATGTTAGATGGTTTTTCTAGGTATAATCAAGTCTTGGTTGCAAAGGAAGACAGATAAAAGAAAACCTTCATAACGCCTTGGGGCTATGTTCCAGAGGGCTATGGATCATGCCTTCTAGGGTTTGATAGGAAAATTCATGGTGGACTACCAATATGATTTAACAATCTATTTAAAAACAAGAAATGAGCACATTCATCACCTAAGGAAATTCTTTGATAGATGTAAATTGTATGTAGTTTCTTTAACTACAAAGAAATGTCTTCTTGATGTGACTGAAGGAAAATTATTGGGTAATATTGTATGAAAATAAGGAATATATATTGATCCAGAGAGGGTTAAAGATATAAATAAAATCAAACCTCCATTGTCCAAGAAAGGACTCCAGTCATTTTCTGGAAAAATTGACTTTGGATGGAGATTTTTCCATGATTATGCAAGTATTGTGAAAAAATCCACTCATTATTGGAAAAGGATAAAAGGTTCAAATGAACTTCGGATACATAGGAAGATTTTAGTAACATGAAAAGGAAATCATTATAGCCCTAGTCCTCATTAGTCCATACTTCTAAAGAGACTTCATCATTCATTCATTTGCAACAGAAATTGTTGTGGCATTTGTTTTTACTCAAAGAAATTCCAAGGGTGAAGAACTACCAATTAGTTTTATTAGAAAGAACCTTCATGATATTGAATTAAGATATTCAGAATTTGGGAAACAAGCCATGTGTCTTGTAGAGGAAGTATCACACTTTAGGACTTACATATTAAACTGTCATGTCATTGCATATGTTCCATCCTCTCCTATTAAGATTCTTTTAAATCAACAATTGAGAGAATGGAAATGGGAAAATTGAATAGTGAATATTCAAGAGTATGAAATTGAAATTAATCCTTTAAAAGAAATCAAAGGGAAAGGGTTATGTAAGCTAATTGTGAATGGTGATGTTTTGAATAGATTAGTTTCAGTTTCAATTGGAAAACCTATATATTGTTCTGAATGGTATAAAGATATTGTATTTTATTTCAAATCTAGACAATTCCTTGTCACCATGACCTCAAAGGAAAGAAGAGAATTAAAAATCAAATCAAATTAGTATGTATTGGTTTCTGATGTTTTATTTAGGAGGAATTATGATGGCATATTATTAAGGTGTGTTTATGAAAAGAGATCTCAAGAATTAATGCAAGAATTTCATGGAGGTATATGTGGTCGAAATTTTGCACCCACTGCTACAACGCATAAAATAATAAGTGTTGGATTTTATTGGCCATGTATTTTCAAAGACTCATACGCTATGGTGAGAAAATGCATCCCATGTCAAATTTTTTTAGGGAAGATGAAAATATATGCAATGTGATTACAACCCATATTTGTAGAATAGTCATTCGCCCAATGAGGATCAGGCGTCATCGAACCAATAAATACAAAATCAAGTAAAGGGAATATTTACATCTTCACTGCTATAGATTATTTCATGAAGTGGCAAGAAGTAGTAGAATTAAAAAGGGATGACTCTTAAGAATTGATTAAATTTCTCAAAGATAATATATTGTCAAGACTTGGTGTTCCAGAAAAGTTCATTTATGACAATGGTTCAATTTTCATCGGGTCAAAATTTACAGAAATTTGTTGTGAATATGGAATCATCATGGGGACATCATCCACAGGGGAATTGCCTTTCGGAATCTAGAAATAAGACACTCATTCATATTTTAAATAAAATTATTGATCAAAATCAAACTAATTGGCATTTGAAATTGAAGGACACTCTATGGCCGAGTAGAATGACTCTAAAAGACAATACTGGGATGTCTCCATATATGTTGGTTTACAAGAAGGAATAAAAAATTATAATCATCCTCGAACTAAATTCCTTGACCTATGCAGTTAATATAGAGGACACAAAATACAGTAATCCTATGCAAAATATATTAACTCAAATATTAAAATTGGAAGAAGAACAAAGTGAATCTTTGCATAGAACATCTCATAGGAAATAGAGTGTCAAAAAATATTTGATTAGAGCGCAACAGTAAAGAGTTTTCAAAAAGGAGAATCGGTGTTACTCTGGAACAAAGATAAGTAGAAACCATCAACGCACATAAATTTTGAAGAAATCTAGATTGGGTCGTACATTATTGTAAAGATCTCGAGTTTCAATTCATATATGCTCACAGACATGAAGGGGAAAATGTTAATGTTTTTTGTTAATGGAAGACACTTGAAAATATTTTTCACCCAAAATTTTCTCTTCTATTTGTACATAGTTTTCATTTATTTTGTACATCCTTACTATTCGACTCCATAGCCGAAAGGATAAAGACATCTAGTCATGAAGATTTTGGATTCTTCACAACCCGCAGGGTGTTATCATTCCACAGTTGGAGCTAGTTGTTTAAAAAATTTCGTTCTTTCCCCTCCCTTTTAATATTTTCCCGGCTATTTACAACCTTTCTTTCACCCCTTCTATATTTTCCCTTTTTCCCATTTCCTATTTATCCCTTCGTTGGTTACTATATACTTACCCATTTTCATGTTCGTGTACCTTCGGGACTATCGCACTAACATTCTCTTTCATTCACCTATGCATAATTCCACCTCAACACTTAGAATTTTCTTTAATTCACAGGTGCGCGGATTCAAATATTTTCCTTCCCTTTCTGCAACCTTCATATTGCACTTCAACTTCCTCCATTTCTACAATAACTTAACTTTTATTCCTTTTTTGGATGTTGGGTTCCCAGATGTCCGATTCTATTGATATTTGAAAGTCTAATTGACCTCCTTCTATAGTTATCTTCTTTGGATAACTTATCCTTCCGCGGGTTCACAATTTCATGGGTTTACAGTTTCCCAGGTTTATGAAAATTTCATATTGAACTTCTCTCATCTTCACCCGCGCAATTACATTGCTTTCCCAATGTGCAATAAGTGTTATTTAAATGCTAACAATTGTTTTGCAGACTTCAAAAAGGTCTTTATTAATGGTGAATGGATCGAGAAATATTCATTAAATATTCACTTAATTATCATTTGCGAGGGGATTAAATTATCATTATCTCTCAAACAAACTCATTTGTAAATATCATTCAGCCAAAGAAATAGTTCTATCAACTTGATGGAAGTATCATCTCGACAACAATTCTGTGGTGATAATTTGAATATTTTTGGCCCTCAAGATCAAAATTTCCAGTGGTCGAGAGAATATTGGTATTATTCCTCCCCTCCTTCTACTCAAAGAAACGAGAACATGATTCAAACATCTAGGATTGCTTTTTCTAGTTGTGTTCCAGAGGTTTTTGACTGCAACAAATTTTTTTGCATAGTGCGTCGACAAATACATACAAAACAAAAGGGCTATACAACTCTAAGGACATTCCAAGATTTCTTTGTTGCCTCAAAATTTTTGTAAAATGTTAAAGCTACCATATCCCACTCTCACCTTCAAAGGTGAATACTACAAAGAATTTTTGAAGAAACATAATAATCGGCTCGACCTCTTGCCAAAGTACTCTAAGAATCCTGTGTCCATACTAGTGGACATAACTAGAATTCAGGTTGACTCTTTGAATAACCCTTATTGAGAAATGACGTGGTTATTCACCAGAATAAAAAGTGAGGAGAATAGTGCTTCCATATCTCAGATGATTCTTTTTAACTTGTATTTTACAGTCCAAGAGAAAGCTATTTTCAACTAGTGTAAGCTCACTTCTATCGAAATTGATTCCCAATTATCGCATTACAAAAAGGATAGGAAATCCTTCACGGCTTCATATTTGACATTTGCTATCACATACCGTTACCAGTTCCCAATTTTGACTATGAGGAAGAGGGTAAAATGTGAAGCGGACCCTATTACCTTTTTGTATCAGGCATTATGGAGGCATAAAACCCCTTTATTTTTCTATGAATTTTATAATGACTTTGTTTTAATTTTCGATAAACAATTATTCAATGAAAGTACCTCCAGGATTTCTATTGAAGATGCCAAATTTCTAGAGAAGAAAGTAACGATATAAAAAATGGAATATCATAGTATTATAAGAATATTTTGTTCAAAAGAAAATACCTCATTACTTCCATATTATGTTCCTAATAAATTGTTCATCATGGAGGTAGAAAGGAATATAATTTTTATTTTCATTTTTTCTATGAAAAAAGGAAGAAGCAATCTATTCCTCTTCCCTAGAATATTGGAGAATTTCTATTGAGGAATATAAATAAAATTGATGAATTTGCAGGTCATTTTAACAATGTCAGTTTAAAATATGTTGAGAAGATCAAAGGTTTTTACCCAAGAAAAACCTTTGTTGAACATATGCAATTAGTGGGGTTTAGTAATTGTTTCATTCAAATTGTTTTGAGTGAAGAAGAAGAAATCAATAGCTAAAAAAATCTTGCACATGAGACTATCTATATGGAAACCTTATTCAGTAGAAACAATCATTCTAAACAAAAAATAAATAATTATGGTGAAACAAATTCTGAATATCCAGTTGTCAGTCTGAAAAATAATACATCCAGGAGAAATGCTCCAGTGGCCTAGCAAGTTAAGAAGTTTGTCAACAATATCTCTAGTGAAGGAGAAAATAAGAGCCCTCCCTCTGAAAAAAAATTAAAGTTCCCACAAACTTCTAGTAAGAAAGAAAAGAAAAAATCCATTTCATGAGGAGGAGAATATTCTCTTAGAAAATGATATTCAAAGTTTGTCTTTGGAAGATATGGAATTGGAAGAAGATATTGAAAAGATATAATTTCCTGAAATAAAACAATAGGAGCATGTGGTTCAACAAATCACTACATTGGAAGTTGTCGGGAATGAAATTTTCAAAGAAGAAGAATCCTTCACTATTCAGAGTGTTGTTTTTTATAAATAATCTAAAAAGTTAAAATTGTAAAGAAGTGATCAATAAATAAGATAAGAAAATCCCACTCGTAGGTTGACCTTAAGTATATGTGACCATATCAAATTTCCAAAATGCACAAGGCAATCGAGGATGTGCTTGATGATTCTATTGATGGTCTAGAAGTTGAGAATGTCGGGATAAAGGAAAGAATCAAATAATTTGAAACTACCTTCACACCTCTTCCCATTTTGGCTAGCCCTTTAACAATGATAAGTCCAACCACATCAGGTACCAAATTTAAAGGATCATCAAGCTTTCTTATGTTTTCTCGAAATTATGTCTAAAAGAATATTAAAAAGAGAATATCACTTGTATTGGAGGCCTGGGAAGTCTCTAAAAATATTATTTCTTTTGGTTTGAGAGCGCATGTGTTCCATGAATATCTTCAAAATGACATTGAAAATGAATAAGGGTTTTATACAGATGTTGTTATACCATTTGGAATAAAACTTTCAAATATGACAGAGGAAAAGAGGACAGAAGAAGATTTTCCTTCACCCACTCGAATTAAACAGTTGAAATACTTCTATATAAAAAAGATTAAAAATCTAAAAGACATTATTCAAACTTGAACTGAAGTCATAACAAAGAGAGAGGAATTATTCAAAAGAATTACAGAAATAGACTTACAAGTTAACACTGGCAAAGTTCAAGATCCCAAATTTATCTTTAATTCAATGTTTATGACAAATCAACAGTTTGATGAACAGTTTAAATACTGAAAGTATTATTGGCTGAAAAATTCAATGGTGTAATTGAGTATGGTGAAGAAGAAATTGATAATTGGCTTAATTATTAATCTATAAAAAATAAACACATTGAAGAATTAATCCATGGTATTTCTTATGATCTAAGAAAATTAGAAGGAGAATTATTTAATATAGACATGAGATAAATGATTCACCCATGAAAAGTTATATTGAAGATTGGTTAAAAAGACCAATTGATCATTTAACTAAAGAATGCCAAGAAACAAAAGTTGGGAAAGTTCTGGAAATCGTGAGAGATAGCATCATAGTAAGTCAATGTTGATCACATTCTTCTTTCTTTATCAATTTTCATCCAATTCTTCTTCTTCTTTGAATAGAAAGGTATAACTGAAATATGATAACTTTCTCTTTGTCTTCTTTCTAGATCATGATTCTATGCATCCTCCCAACTTCTTCCTTCTAAGTTTATTTCCTTATACATGTTTAGTTTTATGGTCCATGGGAGCCCTAATCCCAGTCCTCTAGACAAACACCTTTTAAATTTTGAAGCATTGTAACAAACTTTATTATTTTTGAGAAATCCAAAGAGAACTAATTCAGGATCAATTTTGACTATATTTTATAACTCTAATCTCTAAGTACAAAGTATTTGAAATTGATCCATCATAATGTTATTTTGAGATATGCAAGTATTTACTATATAAAAGTTCTCTTATGCATCTCGACCATCTTCTTTGATTTTTTTTTATGTGTGATCATAAATCTTTATTTTCACTATTATGGATGTGAGGAAATTGTGTGCAATATGTCATGTGTGAGCTTCCTGGTCCTTTCTCAGGAATTCTCTTGAAAAACATATTTTATCTTTCAACATTTTATCTTTCTTTGAGCATAAATATTGGACCATATTAAAGTCCTACATTATTTCTAAATCTAAAGTTATTAAAGAATACCATAAGAGAAAGAAGAGTACCACCTCTATAAAATGCAAGAGGACTGATATCCTTGTGAGGTTGTTGTTTCAATCCTGACAGATTCAAGCATCAACAACCCTCACAAACCATAGCTATAACATCCCCATTATAATCCCCATTTTAAGTAATTCTTAATGTATATATAATGTGTGGCTATGACCAAGACATGTATATGAGAAATGTATTTCTATGTTTTAATAAATAAAATGTGATGCTAGTTGCTAAGGGATATGGATAAAGATGGGAGCTGAATTAATATACAAGAGAGGGGAGGGTATAGGAGAATTTATAATAGAGGGTTCCAAGGAGGATTATGCATGTCTATTAATTCCACCCACATTCTTGAATTATATTATCATTATGTATTAAACTCTATTTTTTGATTTGGTGTCCCAAAAGCTAATTATTGAATGCATATAAGAGGGTGGGTGTGAGAAGTCACATCCCATAGTTATTGGAAGAATGGTGGTTGAGTTCAATTAGGTTGGGGAAGCATGTGATTCAATCAAGAAATCCAAAGGGAGGAAATTTGTATGGACAATTAAAAAAGTTTTAGAAAGTTAAGTTTTGGGCCTAAACAACAAGCAAAGAGAAGAAAAAAAGAGCTTGGAGTTGGAGAAACCATGGAGGGAAAATTATGGAGCATGATGGAGTGTTTCTCGAGAATATTTGGAGCATAAGACTAAAGATATCATTTTTTAGGATTGAAGAGTGAAATCCTTTGTGAGTTGCATTGTAACAACAAGTGTTTTTTGTTATTGCTAGTAGTTTTCCTAGTAGTGAATTCCCTTACATTTCCTAGTAGATATATTCATGATTTCCTACGACAAAGAGACCTTGATAAATGAATGGGATGGTCGAGGGATTGAGATCAGTGAAGGGGTATATTCCTTGTGTTGGTAAAGTCAAGAGGAAGATATTTGTTTGAAAATCATGATAGATATAGGAGAATATCAGTGGGTTGTGCAATTTCTTAGTTGTGAGTGGGCTATTAGAGACCACCCTCTTTTGTGGATTTCTAGTCCCGACTCGAGGGCGAATTTCTCTAGAGATTTGGAACAACAAGTTTATGGTTGGGTGGAATGTCTATCCCAAGCAGTTGGTTGCACAATTGAATTGAAAGATAAGTGTTTTATCTGTTTTCTATCTTCGATTATGAGTTTAACTTGTTGTGCATGAACTATGTGTATGAAAATTATTTATATGTTGTTGTGTTGAGTTATTTAAACCATATTCATGTTATTTTTAGCATGATATAGATGCACCTACTCAATAGTATCAAGCAATAGTTAAATCTGCGTATAATTCGTAGCTAGTAGGCTACATGAAATTAGTTAGCTTTAATTTATTTTTTATGAGTTTTTCTGCACATAATGGACATCAATTAGGCTAGGGAATGTTACACAAGTTGTCATCTTTATATGAGGTAAATTCCTTTATTAATAAGATATTTTTGAGGAGGAATATTTACAATCTCAAAATGAATGGTATAATATGGACATCATCTTAATACCTTCAACTCACTTGTAGATCAGATCGAATCAATTGGAGGCAAAGCAAGGGAGGAGGAGAGATATGTGATCATGTTGAGTAGTGTATTTAATTCATGGGATAACCTCAAAATGGATATAAGTGGATCTACAAACAATAATCGATTAAATATTTATGATATTGTGAGTAAAATTTTGCAAGTAGAAACATATAAGCATTTCTAAATTTACCCATTGAACTAAAATCTCATTCTCAAGAAGTCATTCCAAAGAGAGAAAAGATGAGATATCTAGTGGGAGTTGTATATAAAACTCAAGAGCATCATATGCTAGTAGAGGAAGGACAAAGAAGGAAATCATTTTCTTAAAGTGCTATCAAAAGGGGCACACTAAAAATGAATGCAACTTCTACAGAGCTTGCAAAGAAGAAGAAAAAACAACATTCCATTTTCATTCTTTATAATGGTTAGAAAGAAGTTTGAAGTATTTACTTGAATTCCTCATTTTATTCTGATGTTAATAATGAAGAAAAATTCCTTAGGGACTTGGGTTCCTCTTTCCATGTGACATTTGGTAGAGAATATTTTGTGGACCATGAAGAAATAAATATTGCCAAGGTTCTTGTTAGTGATAAATTCTCCTACAATATCGAGCTTGGACTATTAATGGTAAATTTCAAGGATGGAAGAGCATGAATTATCCATAAGTTTAGGCATAATTCAGCTTCAAGAGGAATCTCATATGAGTGAGTAAAACTTCTAATTTTTGGGTTGGTGTAATCTTCATGAGAATATTCTACATGGTGCATTGATATTGTCAATAGGAACATTGATTGGTACACTATATCATTCGTATTTTTCTACCTATTTCAATGGAAGATGGAATGATACTTCTATGGTGTTAATAAAAAGATTGCATGGTAATAAATTCAAAATTACCAAGTCTTATGCTTTGGCATCATGGGTTGAAAACATTAAGCAACAATGTGATTTTTAGAGGCTTTAGTAACGAAATGAAAAAATCCTTATAACTATTTGAGAATTGTGTCTTTGTGAAGCATAAAAGAGTCAAATTTTCTTTAAGTGAAAATAGGTGAGAAGATAACTTGAGTTTATTTTCTCTAATATATCTTGGTAGTTAGAATTATATCATTGGAAGGTGGAAAATATGTGTTCACTTGCATAGATATATTGTATAAGGAGGAAGAGTGGCATGTTACAATATTTCAACAAGTTTGTGATTCTAGTGGAAAAATAAATGGAAAATAAGGTAAAGATCCTACCAAGTGAAAGTGGTGGAGAATATTGTTACAAAAGGTTTGACTAGATTTTCTAAATTCATGGCTTTGCTAGGTATAGAACTATTATCATACAAGTCTTGGGAAAATGGCATTACTAAAAGATTGAATCAAAATCACTTAGAGAGAGAAAGAAGCATGATGGCTGATACAAATATCAACAATGGGTTTTGGGAATGGGTGATTTCAACCTCTTTCTATATACTAAAAATGTATCTCTCTTCTATCTTAGGGAACAACATTCTAGGGAATGGAGTGGGAGGAAGCCTTTTATGGAACACCTATTTGTGTTTTGATCTAAGACATACATACCAATTCCAAAGGAAAACATGAAGACATTAGATCTAAAATTTGTTAGTTATATCCTTATTGACTATATCGCTGGAGTTGAGGGATGTATTTATGGATTCCTTCAAAGAAGACAAATTTGAATTTTTCTAGGATAACATGCAAGAAAGTACATCCAATAAGGTAACTTTTGAGGGAAAACATGAGATAAGAAGATCGTTGTGGGTATTTAATGAAGACAATCAACCAAAATCATTTCAAACTCAATATGGACATCTCAAAGACTCAACAACATGAAAAATATAATGACAACAAGATGAAAATAATCCCACTATTGATCAAGAGCCAAGGAGAAGCCTTCTTCAAAGATGAAGGTCAAAGAAGTAGGTGTACTTATCTATAGAATGTTGTTAGATTTGTGTAAGTTCATTTGAAGAGGAGCCTAATACTCTTGGCAAAATCATCAATACGAATGGAAGTTGTCATTAGAGGATGGGAATGGAAGATAAGGCAAAGCTCTTAAATTGAAAAATTAATGGAGAATTAATGATTTAAAATATTGATGGTTGTTTATGTGCAAACTTGCTAAATTAGAACTTAGACAAAAAGGGAAAACTTATTTATAAAAGGAATGTGAAACATAGCAGGGAATTTATTCTAGAGAAATTTCGATTTAAGAAAGGTGTAATTAAATTAAATAAATAAAATTATGGTGCAACTAAGAGATCAGGTGACAAGTGTATGGGGGAGATTTTTCCAAATAAAAAAATTTAATAAAATAATTTAATGTGTGTTTGGCAACTAGTAAAACTCTATAAAATAAATGACTAAGGAGGGGAATGCATCACATCTGGTATGATAAACTCTTTACAGATTTTATCTCTAGATTCAAACAACGCTCAATCCAGTTTTAATTTGTTCCTTAGTGTTATGCATTCTTGGCGAGTCGATACTCTTTAATTTTAAGGGATATTTCGCACCTACAGTTACGAATTTTCTTCCAGAATTAGTCGGACTGTTTAACACCTCTGACACTCTCCTAGCATAGCGTTGTTTTTGGATTTTGATAGCATTAAGTAAATTGTTGGACTGTTGGCAGAGTTGAGTGGGTTCTGAGAAATTTTTATGGAGATCCATACATCTCTCCTGGTTTAAACCTTGCCTCAACAGATCTTTATATCACTGCGTCTTTTGACCCTTACCTCGTTCGCGTGTGCGCCCAGGTCAGATTGGCTTCGGGAGGATTCCTTATATCTCTTCGTTCCTTTCCCTCATCTTGCAATCCTCACAGCGACCTCGATGTCTTCCAGCTACCTAACCCCTCCCTTACTCAACGATTCGTCTTCAGATCCCCTGCGCTTTACAAGTTTTATCGCCTATCTGGTTTCCTCTGATGCCCACGATCTTCTCCCTCAACGTCTGTCGGATTTTTTTTGAGCGACTTCCAGGCTCTGTGCCTTCCCTCTGGTAGTTGCGTATATCCCTCATGGAATGCCCGTGATTTTGGTGTACTTCCAGCTCAGTCCTCGACCTGCGCAACCCTCTCTTTCCATTTTTATCACGATACCTTGGGTTGATTTCGGGAGTTTCAGACCCCTTTTATTGGACCTGTAGGTTCCTTTTAAATTTTGTTTTATTTTGGGCGCCTTAGCGCGACTCCTTTATAGGTTCATTAAGAGTTATGATTCCAGCCTTTATCTGTCTATTGGCGATTCTGGGTGAATGAATTACCATCGCTGGTGAACATAAAAGTTAATTATGGTGTAGTTCATGCAATTTATCGGATCATGTTGATGGTTTTTATGGTGCTTTTATGTCTGCCTTATTTAAACAATCTCAAAAATATATATAACGATAAAACTTATTTAAATTTAAATAAAACGTGTTTCTGTATATTTTGTTTTAATTGGTTATCACCACCACACCCCAAGGATAGCGTGGATATAAGAGATTGTTGATCCACAACTTTAATTGATCCTTTGATCCCCCTCATCCGAAGGATTCCACCCTTTTTACTCTCAGCCGAATCCATCATGTTTTTCTTGTTTACCATCTTTTTCCAACAGTTTTATCCCCAGGCCGACCAGTCTCTCTTGCAACCCGCAATTATTTTGCCAACCCTCTAAACTTGGTTATGTTCCAGCTCTTCCCTACCTAGTTGCACTCCTTCGTTATGGTAAGGCTCCTAATTGGTCTATGTTGCAGTGATAGCTAGATCACAGTCTCACTATCATAATGATTACAGCTCATAACTACCCTTCTAACGCTAAGCTCTAGTTCTACTTACTTTTGGAGTCAAACTTGGATAAGCACTCATGAGCTTTAAGTGGTTTCCTAACTACCACTAATGCTATAACTAAGCCGCTTGTTTCTCTAGCTTTCACAAACTTAGAAGAGGCAGGTAATTACTTAATTGATTACAGTGAATACATGTAACTATTGTAACAGTACCGGCTTAGATAGAACTCTTAATTCGTTACATAACAATCAGAGGTTAGTATAAGATATCCTCTTGACAAAATGTTGATTTATGCTTAGTACTTTCCGCTCCAAGCCTAAATGATTGACTCCACTGACATACCTACTGATCTAAACTTAAGAGAAGCATTGAATAGAGATTTTTATATGGACTTCGGATATGTTCATTATATGCCTAGCATTGAAGAAAAATGGACCATTTGAGTAGAAAAATTTTGTCGAACTTTAAAATTTCCATTTATTTCAGGATACTTAAGACAGTTTGTGATGATGGACTATAACCTAGTTGGGACACCTTAAGTGGGACTGAAGTTTTTAAAAGAAATGTGTCCCAAGAGAGACAAATATTAGAAAGAGATGGGCAATAGGATCAAAGATTAGAAAGAGATGGGCAATATCATCATTTATGGAATCTATGATACGCATTACATTGATATTTCATGAGCATTGGAAATCCTTCATGGAAAATCTTGGAAGGTAGCATTGAAGTGCTGTAAACAAAATCATGAGATACCTATATGGCACCACGGACATTGAGATATTTCTTAAAAAAATTAATGATGCTGAAATAAAAGTTTCCTATTTGGATGGTTAGGTGGATGCACATTGGGCAAAGGATGTAGATAATAGAAAATATACGAATGCTATTTTTCCCTTTTTGGAGGAGCAAACGAGCACTCCATTGATTTGTCAGTATTGAGGAAAAATATATCACTACTACCGAGGCTTCCTAGGCTTCCAAGGAAATGATTGAATTCAAAGAAGGACGATTGATTGTTAATTGAAATAGCAAAAATGCTTGACAAAATCATTCAATCAATGGAGATAAATTCTTTCACGGACTCCATTGAAATACTTATATCGTAGAAAAGTTAATTGGCAAGTGGAAGAATATTAGAAAAT
>JZKD02S1944126.1:686683-699036 GCA_000966675.3 Picea glauca | reverse complement strand
AATGGCCCCGGAAGTTAAAACCTGCTAAAAATAGTAAATTGCCAAAATGGCCAGAAAACTGTTTTGAGCCATTTGGAAAAGGTGGGTGGCCCCCGATATCCACCTGGATCACTTTGACCGCCTGGATGTACCCAAGGTGATTTCGGTGTGGGTCAGACTTCCTAACTTGCCGATCCATTGCTGGTTCACCTCGTCGATGCAGGGCATCGGAAATGGGCTAGGTAAGTACATTGACAAAGCTAACCCCGAAGAACAATACTCATGTGCACATATATGTGTTGAAGTTGATCTAGAAGTGGGTCATCCAGAAGCACTAAAGTTGACAGTAGGATACTGGCAACAATACCAGAAACTAGACTATGAATAGCTACCTTTTAAATGTTGACATTGCCATGAGTATGGCCATTTCCATAAAAACTGCCCAAAAATCCCCTAAACTCAGCAAGAAAAAGACCTGGACAAAGGATGGAAACAACCCAAAAGAAACAAGTCAAACAAATCAGGTTCCAAATGAGACGGGAAAGCTCCAAACCCCTCCTCACCAAAAAAAAATATCCTCCAAAAAAAACCCATCCTGAAACGAGCAACAATATCGAGGTCCAGGATGAACCAAAACTCGAAAGAAACACCCCAAAAGCTGAGCCAACTCTGATCCAGATCCAACCAAAAAAAGAAAGCCATGGGCCTAACCCACCGCTTAGTGCAGACCCCCCCAAGGAGGTAGCCCAACCAAACCAAGGATCAGAGGATGATCTCTCAGAAGAAGAGGAAGGGTAAATAGATCTGAAAACAAGCACCAAAAAAACCTCAGAAAGGGGAAGGAAATCGGCAAAAGAACACAGAGAAGCTGAAACCTATAAAGACAAGCTACAAGGGGGGACAATCAACTCTGGACGAAATTATCAACCCAAGAACAATGAGGCAACAGGGGCAGTTCCACAAAGGATTCACCACCACCAGCAAAGGTAAGTAATGAAAGTCATCTCTTGGAATTGCAGAGGGCTCAGGAGTAAACAAAAAATTGAAGCAATGAAAGTTTTAATGTGTATCTCCACTCCACACGTCCTTCTAATCCAGGAGACAAAGTTGGAAGAACAACATTTCTTCCAGGCCAGAAAGACCTTCTGGAACATCTCTGACAGAATTTCCATTAGCTCACAAGGAGCCTCAGGAGGCTTGGGAACACTTTGGAACCCCAACATAATCGAGTTGATCCATTCCCACTCCAGCTCGTACTGGATCCTCACTATCCTTCGACATAAAGACACAGACCTTCAGTTAATCCTCTTTAACATTTATGTTCCAGTTCTTCATGCAGAAAAAAGTGTGTGTTGGAATTCTATCCAAGAGCCTTTGCATCTCATTCATCTGGAGAATATAATCATAGAAGGAGACCTAAACATCATTCAAAATGCCGGGGAAAAAAAGGAGGATCTCTCATCACGGACCCCTTTAGAAAAATCGTTGATGATCTAATCCTAGACTGGGATATGGAAGACATTAAATCCACCAAAGGATTGTTCCCCTGGTCCAACAGAAGACTAGGACCAGGTCATATTGCAGCCCGCCTCGAAAGATTTCTTGTCCAACACACTATCCTTCTCCTTGGCCTCACTCTGGACTCCTCTATCCTTCCGTTCAGTGCCTCAAACCATAATCCTATTCTTCTGTCTCTCTCCCATGACTGCAATCTAGGCCCCATTCCCTTCCACTTCAGCCCAGCCTGGATCCAGCATGAAGGTTTCCTAGACATTGTCTCTGCAATCTGGAAATCACCCACCATGGGCCACCCTTTTTACGTCTGGGAAGCGAGATTAAGAAAACTCAAAGTAGCACTTAAAGCATGGGCCAAGTCTCTCAAAACTCCGCACCTTGAGAGGGTGGAGGCACGGAAAATTCTAGAGCAGCACCAACTCCAGGAAGAGAATCATTCGGTTGACTCCATCTCCCTGGAGAAAGAACTACAACTCCGTAGAAACCTCCATCATGTCTGTCGCCAAGAGGAGGAATACTGGAGGTAGAAATCAAGAAGTTTGTGGCTTAAATTAGGGGATAAAAACACAAACTTCTTCCACAAACAGGTGGAAGGAAGAAAGCAGTTCAACTCCATCAAAGAAGTCTTCTTCCAAGAGAAAAATCTCACCAACTTCGAGGACATCAAACTCGCTTCTCACGAGCACTTCAGAAACATCTACACTGAAGACCCTACCGCCCAGGAAGCTATCGCCAATGACATCCTCAACCTCATACCTGCGAGGATCTCCATGGAAGACAATTTAATTCTCACAGAGATGATCTCCAAAAAAGAGATTAAAAAATCCATTGCAAATATGGACCTCGATAAAGATCTCGACCCAGACAGATTTACAACCCAATTCATCAAGGTCTACAAGAAAATTATCAAACATGACCTCCACAAAATGATTCAAAAGTTGCATGCTTGCAATAAAATTGGAGGTAGCACCAACTCCACCTTTCTTGCTCTTATTCCAAAGGAAAAAGGAGCCTCCTCCTTCGATCGATTCAAACCTATTTCTCTTTGCAACATTGGGTATAAGATTATTACCAAAATCATGGCCAATAGGCTAAAGAATATCCTTCCTGGAATCATTCTGGACAATCAAGGAGGCTTCATCAAAGGAAGAAACATCAGCGACAACATCATCCTTGTCCAGGACGCCATCCACTCTAGTCAAACCAGGAAGGAAAAAGGAATGGTTATCAAACTGGACATGGCAAGTTCCTTTGATAGGGTAAGGCATAGCTTCCTTTTCCAGATAATGAAGTGGCTCAAATTCAACCCTGCTTCAACCCTTCCTTTATCAACTGGACAAAATCCTGCATAGGAATCACTTGGATAGCACCTCTTGTAAATGGCTGACAAGCTAGGTTCTTTCAAGCCTCACGAGGTCTGCAGCAAGGCTACTCGCTTTCCCCCCTCCTCTCTGCCATTCAGGCCTCGATGTTGACCTTCCAGTTAGATCATAGACAACATCTTCAAGAACTGATGGCACTGCGCATATCCATAGGAGTCAGGGACATCAACCATGCTCAGTTTGTTGATGACACCATCCTGCTTGGAAGTGCAAGTATCAGATTGATCATCAAATGCAAAAACAAGCTAGAAAAATACGAAGCCATTTCGAGAAGTATGATCAATCATATAAAAAGACAAATCTATAGGTGGAACTGCACCCCGAGGGAAATGACTGACATTTCTTGAATCGTTGGAATAGCAAGCAAAACTCAATGGGACTTCTTCAAGTATCTCGGGGTCCCCATTTTCAAAGCTACCGCTAAATCTTCGTGTTGGGCTCCCTTTGTTGATAAAATTAAAGACAGAATAAGCACCTAGGGCTCAAGCTGGTTAAACCTAGCAGATAAGATCATTCTCATAAAATCTGTCCTTTCAAGCATTCCTATTTATCAAACCTCAATTCCGCTAACTCCAAAAGGAATCATATCCAAAGTCGACGCGTTGCTTCGGCGTTTTCTCTGGAAAAGAGGGAGAAACAATGACAAGAATATACCACTGGTCAGTTGGAGGAAATATCTCGCCCCCTATCTGAAGGCGGACTTCAGCTCTGTGATCTCCATTCCCAAAATATGGCCCTTGGAACAAAACTGCTTTGGAAAGTAATCTCAGGAAGGAGCTCCTGGTGCAAAAAGGCCATTTCGAAGAAACACTTCTTAGGCTCGAGGCTTCGATGCCTCAATTCACCACCTAAAACTTCTCATGGCTCCCATATCTATTCTATTTTTTCAAAAGTGCATACCTACTTTGCCCTAGCTCTCACATGGATCTCGGGTAATGGAAAGCAGATTTGCATTTGGGAAGACTCTATAATGGGGGACCCCCCACTTGACAACGCGACTGGACTGGAGTGCCTAAAAGCTTGCCTAAAAGCTCAAAATTACAATACCCTCTGGGACATCTCTCTCTGGCAAAGTGATGGAACAAATGAGTGGGCAAGATGGAACTTTCCTGACTGCCCTCCACAGATCCAGGTAGAAAAAGAGCTGATGATTCACCTCCTCCGAGGAAAATCCCCAATCTCCAAAAGACTCAAGGACAAGCTAGGATGGCGCATGAAATCTGAAAGCTACACAGCAACAACCGGCTATAAATTCCTCACAGCAAAACCACAGGCCCCATGAAATCCAACGTTATGGAAAGAAATATGGTGGGTCAAAAGTCTACCCAAAGTGGACTTCTTCATTTGGACTCTAGCTCATAACAACATCCTGACAAGTGATAATATCTGGAGGAAAGGCTGGGAAGGACCATCGAGATGCCCTCTTTGCCAATCCCATGAAGAAACTATTGACCATCTGCTTCTTGGATGCTCCTTTGCTAAAGAAGTTTGGCAAACTGCCCTCCTGGGAGGGACCCCGACCGACCTTTTCCCCTCAGATATTACCTCCCTACTAAAATCCTGGACCATCTACTGTCCCTTCACTCTCAAGGCCAAAACTCACCTTCAAAGCTGATGGATGACCCTCCCTAAACTTATCCTCTGGAAACTCTGGCTCGAAAGGAACTCGCAGATCTTCACAAACCAAAGCTCCACCCCTGCCTACGTCTCTGTCAAAGCCAAAGCCTTACTCGACGACTACCTCACCTTCCTGTGGCCAAACGCCTTACCGCAAACTTACTCTTCCCCTGAAGATGAATGGCTCCTTAACGTTGCCCCCGATCTTAAATATGCCCCTCCTCTCCCCATCCCTCATGAACTTTGGGAAGTGTCCAAGTAGCCTGAGGACTTCAAAGAATGGAGACACATTCAACACAAACACATTTTGTTCTTTGACGGAGCTTCGAAAGGAAACCCAAGGGCGGAAGGAGGGGGAGGGGTTATCTATGACCCCGTTGAATTTCGAGAATTAATCTACTCATGGGTGTTAGAAGAAGAAACCAATAACATCGCATAAGCACTAAGCCTTTTGCAAGGACTCATCCAAGCCTGTAAGATAGCTATCCAAGACATTATGGTGATAAGAGACTCCCGGATCTTAATCCAAGCTCTGACCATGAACACGTTGCCAAATCAAATGAACCTTTGGCAAATCAGCAAGAAAATCCTGCGGCTCTCTCACTCCTTTCATAAAATCAACTTTTTTCATGTGCTTAGACAACTCAACGACGAAGCAGACCAGGCTGCCAAAGCTGCCACCCCTTGAGCAGGGGCCAACTCTCCATTAATGGAATTCTTCGCTTCGACCCTCTCCCTTAATGACACGTGGAGGGCACTCACCTGGACCTCCCATGGCATGAGGCGCATGTTTCTCCTGAGCTCCTTGAAGTGTGGCAACCCTCAGGCATTACCTCTATCCGCCCCCTATCTCGCACAAAGGTACTTCACTTACTTGTTTATGTCCCTTCATCACTCCTCGCTCATCCTTCGCCTCCCATCACTCATGTTGTTCTTCTTTGAACCCATCCCCCTCTCGCATGACACTCGCGCGAAGTAGCCTCCTCTCATGGAAACGCACGGTCGAAGCATTGTTAAATTCGGGAAGGTGGCACCCTACTCCTACCTACCCTGCTCTCTTGATGCTGCCAAGTCTCTCGCTTGGCTGGTGTGTTTAGCCCCTCCTCCTGCTCGCTCCTGGTCGTCTGATTTGGCTTGGTCCCCTACCTGGTTCTTGTCCGCTGCCCTTGCTCACACTATGGTGTCCAACTCCAATTCAGCCTCCCCTCCCAACCCCCCTCCCTCCCTGGAACTTGAAATTCGTAGGCTGAAGTGTACACTCAACGCACACAGAGGCTTCCTGCTTTGTTGGAACAAGAAAGGTAGTCGGACGTTCGAAATAGTGGAAGAAGACCTTATCCAGCTCAGGGAGGAAGCGATCGAAGCTCTCACATAGACAACACAACAAACTAACAACAAAATAGTTGAGCTAGAGACACGAATTGAAAAGATGGATCTCCAAGTTGTAGACTGGAGCCGCTGAACAAGTGCAATTGCGAAGACGTCTCCAAGTGCAAGCTCCATCACTCCGGATCCGAAGGTTTAATTATGGTTTATCTCTCTCCCGACTCTAGCTCCTTTTTGGTTCTCTGGGTTTTCCTTTGTACGCAGGAGCACAGTCTCCCTTTGTATTATAGGCAACCACATTGTAAGTCAGACCTAAGTTTGTGTTTAGAGTTTTTTGAATTCTCAAAACTAATGGGAATCGTGGAACACTATATGAGAGCAGAGCCTTATGTAATCTTGAAACCCATGCATACAACGCAAGGCCAAATTTTGTAGTTTTTTCCACAATTGTCATACCACTGCTATTAATATAAAAACCTCTTGTGTAAAAAAAACATGGTATTGTTACCTTGGAGCTTCCACAAAGCCTTTCATATCTGTCGTTCGCATCCATTGCAGTCCATGTGCACTTCCATTTCGACAATCTGAAAACAGGATTCGTATTAGCGCAATAAGCATCCGCTTTTAAAAAAATCGATACATTTGGTGTTGAAAACAATTTCATGACGGACTTTAAAATCTCATCTGATTGCACGGAGAAAAGTATAGGAAAATGCTTTTCCGAGGGTTTTTCAAATCTTAACTGATTGTCGAGAGAAAAGCAACACACAATCTACAGTGAATTTGATGAGCAAAATTATGGAAAAATGTTTCGGAAGGACCATTATACCCATTAAATAAGATTACTATTTATTATTGGTATTGCCTTATGAGAAAAAATAGAACAATTAAAAAAAAAAACGTTTGATAACATGATTAAAACCATTTTTTTAGAAGGGTGGAATGTTTTCCAAATTCCAACCCTTTGGAGGAGGATAGACATGAAGTTAAATGAATCCTTTCTACTGTTTTATTACATCTAACTAAACATCCTCTCTGACACACACAAGTCAGGACAGGAATGAAGGCTCACCGACATGGCTCCTTTGTGGGTTCCTCGCTGCCCAAACCTCAATTGATGAAATCAAATGAGAACAAGATGTGTTCTTATGTGCTGACTGGGTATAAGAAGAATGAGTATAGTGGGCACTGCTATGCATGTAAATAACTGTTGATGAGATAATCAAGAAGTATTTGCAATGTTTTATAGATAGCATGAAGATCGAGGCGTGAAGAATAGGTGTATCCCACTTGCGCTCAAGGAGAGAAAAACAAGAAACAAAGACAAGTGGATGTTGTATATATCTTTTACAGCCCGAAGCTTCCTTGGCTTATGGAAACGACGGCCATGATTCTTTTCAACTTCTAATACTTTCTACACGACTTTCAATATTGGAATTATGTGGGTCCTATCCCATGCTTATTTCAATGTCTCTGTGCTGTATCTTGCTTACTCACAAATCCCCATGTTTATAGCAATCTTTCCGTGTTTTTAAATACAAATTGTCATGATTTTCTTTCATCAGCGTTCGATTTTAAATCTATACTTTGATGAAAACCAGAGTCAAATGTAAAGACGCCATATATTCCAGGGACAGAAAGTAAGTTCCACATTACTATCATTGGGAATCATACTGCAATTTGGTGCCGCTCTCTCTCATCCTTTGATCTTTTCTCATCCTTTCATCTTTTTCTCTGGTTTATTTATTTATTAGATTACGTCAATGGAGCTTTTTGCGTCTTTCATCTTCACACCGAAGATATTCTCGTCGAAGTAAGCATCATACACGATATCTATATGGGAAGCGAAGTTTTCCATATAATGCTTACGAAGTTATTGCAAATATGAAATGAGAAGCACTGGTTTCCATATAATGATTAACTATTAAGTTATCGTATTAAGTTATAGTGTAGGCTAAGTGTTTTAAGTTTTGGTTAGTTTTACCGAAATTTTTGGATCTGTAGATTGGAGAGACTAAATTTGTTTTGTTTAAGTGTTCCAAAAAATTTTAACATACTAAATTTATTTATGTATTTATAAATATAATTTAAACAACAAAAACTTTTTACTTCATCTTACTTTATGTTACTGATTTCTCAAAAAAATATTAGTAAAACAAAACTTTAAATTATTATTATTATTTAAATATGAATATCTAATGTATCTTTTTATTTTAACCTCTAAATTTGTTTAAGATTTTGTTATACCTTCCCATTTTAATAAATTTGTTTGAGATTTTGTTCTAAAATGTTATTGTCTAAATGCTTATCATGTTTTTATTTTGTTTTAAAGCACGTACATCTATGCCACATTTCAAGTTTCATAAAGTTCAAATTACCTAAAAGAATTGAAGTGTTCCTTTTTCATCACATTCACTCTTCACTTTCATCCTCGGTTGGGAAGCTTTCGCTTAATATGTATTCATCTACATTCTTGGTTTTCAAGGGTTGACCTAAAATGTCTTTCTTATTATAATGACATTAACTTGTAACACATAATCTCTTATATGACTTAGAATTAAGAGAAACCACACCTGCGCTCACAATTTATTGTTGATTGAAGATAGATTACATCATAATATAGGACTCCAGTCTATTTAGGTAGTTACAACAAACAACACGAAAATAGGATCTACATTAAACACTAGTAGAGTTTGTCTAGGTAACTATCTAGTGCTCCATTATTTCCAAGTCTCCCTCTTAATGGAGAATGGATTGACTTCTACACCTAACATCTCCCTAAACAACTCAAACTTAATCCTTCCAAGAGTCTTAGTGAAAATATCAACAGTATTTTCACAAGTATTACAATACATAAGAGCTATTTCATTACACTACAATTTTTCTCTAACAAAATGAAACTGGGCATTAACATGCTTTGTCCTTGCATGATAAATTGGATTATTCGCTAGCTTGATTGAACTTTGATTATCACATTTTATCATTGTAGGTTCCATTTGTTCTTTTCCAACATCTTGAAGAACTCTTCTCAACCAAACAGCTTCACAAGTTGCTGCACACAAGGCTTTATATTATGCTTCAATAGAAGACAAAAATACAGTAGGTTGTTTTTTACTGCTCCATGAAACAATCATGGATCCAATGCAAAACACATATCCAGTGGTTCATCTTCGATCATCCGAATTGCCAGCCCAATCAGAATCTGAGTAACTTGTCAACTCAACATCACATGCATCAATATATTTAATACCATAATCAATTGTTCCTTTTAGATACATGAGTACCGCCTTTGTTGCATTCCAATGGATTTCCTGAGGTTTCACCATAAATTGACTTAACACGCTCACAAAATATGCAATATCAGGTATGGTTGTGGTGAGATAATTCAAACTACCCACCATCTGTCTATACATAGTGCCATTCACCTCCTTTGAACCATCATCACAAGAAAGTTTCACATTACGTTGTATGGGAACAATAGAAGATTTACATTGATCCATTTTAAATCTCTTAAGTACTTCTCTGACATAATTACTCTGACAAACAAAAGTTTGTCCTGCATTTCTCCAAACTTCAAGACCTAGGCAGTAATGAAACTCACCAAGATCTTTCATTTCAAACACTTGTGAAAACTGCTACTTGATTTCATCAATTAATTTCACTGCACTTCCTATAATTATTAAATAATCAATATATAAGGAAATCAATACTATATACCCCTACTCATTAAATTTTGTATACAAATTTGGATAACTTTTGCTCCTCATAAAACCTTGTTGAAGAAAGAAATAGTATATCTTCTCATACCATGACCTAGGTGCATGTTTTAGTCCATACAATGCTTTATTTAACTTACACACTAAGTTCTCTTGCCCATGTTCCAGAAACCCTGCAGGTTGAGTAAGGTAAAGATCCTCCTTTAACTCACCATTCAAACATGCATATTTACTTGGAAATAATGGAGAAAGCACCATTTGTAAGCACTAGTTATAAGATTCAGTTGTGAGAGTCAGTTGTAGGTGTGTTAAGAGTCAGTTCTTAGTTAAGAGTCTAGTTGTCTTTGGTTTGCATGTAACCAACTCGGTCGAGTATTTTCCTATGTAAGGATGTAATCTGTCTTCATTTAATAATACAGGAGTGAGCATAGCATCACCGTGGTGTTTGTTTCGCATATTTTATGTTGGTATTAGAGCCATGGAGAGAGGGCATGGACACCATGAGGTGCGGAAACGTATGAGATTTCCGCAGGGTAATACAAGTGTGAAGTGTGGAATAAGGTAATTGTTTATTTTTTATAGCATGAGTATTTTTACTGTGTGAATATGTTTATAGCGTGATTTCTGGAACAAATCGTGAAGACTGTTGCGTTTGAAGGCAAAGTGTGGCAAGTCGTGAAAAAATAATGGAGTTTTGCCGTGAAGATCCTCCATTTCAGGATTTGCATGAGTTTAATTCAAATTTGGTATACACAGTTGAGCTACAAATTGTGAAGATCTATTTTTACATGAAGTTTGCATGGTGAGTGGAGTTTTGAAACACATGTGTGGTGGTGAGTTTTGAATGCATGCGTGGTGAGTGAGCGTGAATTTTGCATGCATAAGTGCAATTTACTTTTGTAGCATTTAAAAATAAGAAGTGCCAGGACTTCTCTTATACATGCAAATAAGAAAAGGGAGTTATTCATTTTTTTTTATTAAAGTGGATGCATGCATGTGTATTAAAACAAAAAAGGGAGGTTTCTTTTAAGGAACTTTTTTATATATATAAAGTCATAAGTCTTTTAAATAGTGAAGTGGCTATTTAAAAAGTGAATATTTTGGATATTAAGGTGCATGCATGTATGATTTAAGCTGAGAACAAAGATAGATTTGGATCAGTGGATCTGAAGGCAGAGCGACGAACTGCTCAGCATTCAACAAAAAGTTGCATATCTTTGGTGATTCACTTGCAGAGACTAACTTGCAGAGATGGTGAATCCTCTAGCGGAGACCTACCTCAACAAAGCCAACAAGCTAGATGACTCGAATTTCATTAACTAGAAATTCAAGATGCGGATGTTCATGGAGGGCTATGGTGTCTAAAACATTGCGAAGGGAACTGAACTGAAACCTAATGCGGTTGCAAGTGTGACATCAACACAAATCCAAGATTGGGAGAAGCGCGAAAATAAGGCAAAGGTATTGTTGCGCATGTCTGTTAAAGATAGCATAATTCCACATATTAGAGAAGCTACAACTTCTGTTGCAACATGGACAACGCTTAAAGCATTGTATGAAACTAGCAACACAAATCACATTTTGTTCCTGAAAACTAAATTGATAGGCATTAAGATGGATGGAAATGAATCAGTTAGTTCATTTTTAGGTCATATTAAAGAGGTAAAAGACAAGGTAGTAAATATAGGGGAAATTGTTTCCAACACTGATCTGGTCACTATTAGCTTAAACGATATGCTAGAGGATTATCATATGTTCATAACAGGTCTTACAGCAAGGGAGAAACCTCCTATGTTTGAAGAACTAACAGGTATTTTGCTGCAAAAGGAAGAGAGGCACGGGAATATGAAGCCTCAGAATAAAGATTTGGCACTGTGGTCAAATAATAGATCTGCGAGAGGGAGATCAGGAGTAAGAGGCAGAGGAGGTAGTTCATGCAGAGAGGCAGTTCATGGCAGAGATGCAGTTCATCGCAGAGAAGACAATCTCCAAATCAAGTTATGCAATCTGATAGAAATGAGTCAAAGGGTTGTTTTTATTGTGGTCGACCTGGACATATGGTTAAAGAATGTCATAAGAATAAAAGTGATGAGGCTAGGAATAAACCTATAACACATTCAGGTCATTATGCAAAAAAATCTTCAAATCAAGATCTCAGATTATTTATTGCTAGTGATGATATTGATGAACCCCCGAATTTTGACTCAAGAGATCTTAGGTTGTTTGTGTCTAACGCTGCTTTATCTGCTGAAACAAATGATTTTGATGCCTAGTTTGTGGATTCTGGAGAATCATTACATATGACTTGTAATAAAAATTGGTATGCTAATTTTAAAGAAACACAGAATGGTGCTAGCATATATCTTGGAGATGATCGCGCTCATCAGATCAAGGGATATGGAGACATCCATGTGACATTGTCGAATGGTACTATTTGTCACATTTGCAATGTGGTGTATGTGCCAGGAATAAAGAAAAAATTGATCTCTGTGTCCACCATTATAGATCAAAACTTGAAGGTTGAATTCTTCAAGAATTATTGCATAGTGAAGGATTTGTTGGACCACTTCCAAACTGTTGCAATGAAAGTCAGAGCAGGAGGTCTATACAAACTTGATTTCACCAACAAAGCACATCATGCACTGACTTCTATAGCTATGCCAACAGAGACTCTTTGGCATCAAAGGTATGGACACATCAATAATCCTGATTTATTGTTATTACAGAAAAAGAATATGGTTGAAGGACTTCCTATGTTAAAGAATGAGAAGGTTGCTTGTGATGGATGTGCATTAGGAAAGATGCACAGAGATGAATT
>JZKD02S1944126.1:664367-675930 GCA_000966675.3 Picea glauca | reverse complement strand
AAATGAGCATACTTGGAAAGACGATCAACTACCACCATGATGATTGATTTATTGCTTGATTTAGGTAAGCCTACAATAAAATCCATAGAAATATCCCGCCAAATAGCAGGTGGAATCGAAAGTGGTTGTAGTGTGCTAGGAGATTTGACTATTTCTCCCTTGTTGCATTGACACACATCACATTCAACCATAAAATTATGAATGTCAAAAAAAAATGTTTGACCCGGTCATAGGTTTTGGTAAACCCGGAGTGGCAAGTTGTCGGTGTACCATGAAGCTCAGAAAGTACAATGGATTCAAGTTTTGACTATTTACTTAAATACAAATGGCCTTTGTATCGAATCTCATCATTGAGCTAAGAGTACCCTCGGGAGACTAGAGAGTTGGACTGCAATTGTTGTATCAGATGTGAACTTTTGGGATCGTGTATCCATTCCTGGTGAACAACTTGGAGCCAATATGGTACAATGAAGGAGAGAGAAAAAAATGACCCTTCATCTTCATATTTTCTGGAAAATGCATGAGAAACCACATTGTTTTTTCATTTCTTGTAAATGATATCATAATCATATCCAAAGATCTTAGTCACCCATTTTTGTTGCTATGGGGAGGAAAGGCGTTGTTCCAAAAAATATTTGAGGCTTTGATGATCTCTCTTAATTAGCTAAATCAACAAACGATGCCCCTCAGCGAATGTGATCTATCAACACACACCAATCCCTCCTTGACAATGCACAAATGAGACTCTCTTCCTCTTTGGCTGGGGATTCCTCAAAACACGGTTCCCTAATTTCAATAGGTTGCACACAGATCTATATTACACTTTGATTCACAGAAACGCCCATCCGATCAACGATCGTCTAGCTCAACGATCAATGATCATTTCTTTCCACCAGTTTATGCTAACCCAAGGCCCATAATCGCCCCAATTCGGATTTTCTGACTCATGCTTACTGACGTACTCTGCAAGAAGTGCGTATGTAGGATCACATTCATTTTGGATGCCACAATTTACAATACCGACTGCAGGCAAGGCTCCAACAATCGCATGATTATCATGTGGTCCTACAGCTTCCAAGCACACCCTCTCTAAACAGAGATCTCACTCTACAAACAATACGTCGGTCCAAATAATCAGGTTGCTCTGCAAAGAATACGTCGACCTATCTAGTACGCCCCAATCTGCAAACTTGTTGAGATCTTGTAGAATGCAATCTACTATTTATGTGGTGAAATTGAGGAAAGTAGAGATCCAAATATTTCCCAAAAAAATTCCACATGAAAGTGAAATTGAAGGGAAAGGTCCTTTGGACAACAGCTAGGCTTGGCACCCTTAGATAAATACAGTCTGTCTTGAGTCAACTCTCAGGCGTCAAATCCAGATCTCATTAAGACCGAGTTTCAATTTCATAATGGCAATTCCTCACGGAACGGTGAAGACTCCTTGGGATGCACAGTTGCAATGCACAATAAATGTGGAAGAAAGAAATAAATGGTAAGAAATATAAGTACTAGCAGGTCAGCTTCTTCACCAACAGTTGGTTGACGTGGACTTCGCTAGTAGATCTGAATGGCACACCATAAGCAATAAAGGCTTGCAATTACTCCAATAAGTTGCAGAGAGTTTCCTGATTGACTTCTAACTTTACCAGGTTTTGTCAGGTTTATGTAAATAAGCCCCGTCCAAGTAAACAGGTGCACAAAATACCAGCCACTATAATATCTTCACGCCTTCCTTTTAACACCTTCTGAAAAGTACCAGTAAGCAAGTCGCTTCAAGCAACAACGAGGTCTTTGACACCTCATGGATAAAAAAGAACTGCAACAACCTTCACGTCAATTTCACAAATGGATCAAACGCCTTCAACAAGCAACAGATTAAACACATACACTAAGTTTCAGTTACACAACTTGAGTTCTACAGTGCTCCTCCACATCTCTCTTCTTTCAACAACAGCATCGGCTAGATCAGCGGCTTACACAAATGGTTCGTGGAGCGATTTGATGCTGCGATCCGTCCCTTAACCAACAAATCAATTCACACAATCACTAAAAAAAAATCTTCACACATAAAACAGATTATTGATGGCATTTCAAGTTCTCAGAAATTATCTACTCATATTTCTGGGCACTTTAGTGAGGTAGCGATGCCCAGTACTGACGCTCTGATATCAAGATAAAATCAATACATTGGACTCTATTATATAAAATGCATAAGTTGTTATGAGATTTAACTTATTTAAAGATAAATGGAGAGGCTGAGATAATATCTCAACAAGACATAAAACATGAATCTCACAAATAGAGTGCATAGATTGTTATCAGATCTACTTTATTCTAAAAATAAATAGAGAAGTTGAAATAATATCTCAACAACACACGAAACATGAATCTCACAAATCCAACTCTCAAACAACCTCCTAAAAATAAAATCACACAACTCACTTAGATTAACTCTACTTCTCAATACATTAACAAACATATTAGATAAATAAAAATTATATATTCCAACATATTTTAAGAAACTACTATTCTATTTTGGTATAATACCCTAGTCTAAACTCTCGCATAAATATGCAGTTTGCAATATTGTTTTAAAACTGCAAACACAAACCTTTGAAACGTTTCCGCGACTGTTTATCTATTGTTTTTTTCTTCGATTATTTTTTTTGGGGGTATATTCCACCATTAAAACTAAAAATAGTTTTGATTTTTTGGGGATTAAATTTGGAATATATAATACGGCTAAAGGTCAACACATTTGGAATTATTTTTCTTCACTTATTTTCGTATTAAAATTTATATTTATTTTAGAATATAATTTACACTCTTAATGGTTACTAATTTTAAGTATCGTTTATTACTGGTTTGAGAAATTATTAAGTGAAGTGTAGATATCAATTTGATGGAAATCGTGCAGGCTACACAAGATTGATGAGATTTAAAATTATGAGAAAATATACGGACATGCTCCATCAGGGTTCTTCCAAATCACAGGTTTCCAAAACTATTAATGTGAACTCTTGGAAGTAAAACATCATCTGGTCTTTATATTCCACTGAATTTGGCAAAGAAGTGTTTCTTCAAGGTAAGAGATGAGAAATTATATAATTTCAGGAGAAAAAGACATTAAATGAGATACACTGGGCAAGCTTTAGTCTTGTCATATGTTTCCAAACCGACATTAAGTTCCAACTAGAGAACATATGCATCCCAGGACAGACAGGGATGCCCGACACTCATTACTTCTATAGAAAGAATAATTGCATCGCTTATGGAAGAAACTCTTTGACCTCTAAATCAACAACAACAGTTTTAAGAGCAATATGACAATGAGCTCAATGACGTACTATACTGGAACTAACGTATGCTGCCAAAACGAGAGCACAGTGCATAATTTGAGTCATCATTCATTGTGATGAGGAGGAACTATTGCGGTAGTAATTGACTGTGGTGCTCCTTTCTCGGCTTCTGATCATTCTCATTATCGCTTGCTTTCAACAGTACAAATGAGATCAGGGAAGTAAGGGAAGCTAAAGTTTTAACCTCGTCTACTCTTTGAAAAAAATAAGCTGATAGTTGAGGCAGAATGTGGATGATACTGTGTTGATGCAGACTTCCCTCCGATTTCCAGGTCACCCAAAGGAGAATGCTGATCTTCAAAAAATAGTATATAAAATGAACTTCTCCCATACATATTTACAAGCCTTGCCAAAGCTTTACATAACACTGCACGCATGCGGATTCTCGTCACTGAACAGGCTGGTAGCTTTCTCATCCATGGCTGCAGACGAAGAAGGAAGTTCAGAATGATAGTAGCCATGGACAGTCCCATTGTTATATCCATGTGTTTCGTAGTTGTATGTGGAAGCTGCATGACTACTGCTTTGCTGATAATGGTATTGAGAAGAATAAGAATGGTACAGGCTGTTGTAAGGATACGGCCAGAATTGCGCCTTCTTGCCAGTACTTCTTACAGCATTTAAAACGGTCATCTGATCGGCATATCCAGTCACTGTGACTTTTTGTTTCTGGATGTCTATGTCGATCGTTTCCACTCCTGAGTTAGTTCAGATTTCAAATTAGATAACCGTTTAAATGCCATAATATAAACAGACCAATATAGTTGCTGGAATATAGAGAGGGGTAGACAATGGCCACGGCTATCATAAAGAGAGTGGTAGACGACGGCAACGGCTATCATGTAGCAGAAAAAAGAGTGGAAACAGCAACGGTAGGTTAATCTTATAGAGACAGGATTTTTACAATTAATCTTGTGTATTGTTACCTTCGAGCTTCGACAAAGCCTTTCGTATCTTTCGTTCGCATCCATTGCAGTCCATGTGCACTTCCATTTCGACAATCTGAAAACAGGATTCGTATTAGCGCAATAAGCATCCGCTTTTAAAAAATCGATGCATTTTGTGTTGAAAACAATTTCATGACGGACATTCAAATCTCATCTGATTGCACGGAGAAAAGTATAGGAAAAAGTTTTTCCTAGGGTTTTTCAAATCTTAACTGATTGTCGGGAGAAAAGCAACACACAATCCACAGTGACTTTAATAAGATTACTATTTATTATTGGTATTACCTGATGAGTAAAAATAGAACAATTAAAAAAAAATGTTTGATAACATGATTAAAACCATTTTTTCAGAAGAGTGGAATGTTTTCCAAATTCCAACCCTTTGGAGGAAGATAGACATGAAGTTAAATGAATCATTTCTACTGTTTTATTACATCTAACTAAACATCCTCTCTGACACACACAAGTCAGGACAGGAATGAAGGCTCACCGACATGGCTCCTCGCTGACCAACCCTCAATTGATTTCAGAACTGGAAATCGAACGAGAACAAGATGTGTTCTTATGTGCTGACTGGGTATAAGAAGGATGCGTATAGTGGGCACTGCTACGCATGTAAATAACTGTTGATGAGATAATGAAGAAGTATTTTCAAGGTTTTATAGACAGCTTGAAGACCGAGGAGTGAAGAATAGGTGTATCCCACTTGCGCTCAAGGAGAGCAAAACAAGAAACAAAGACAAGTGGATGTTGTATATATCTTTTACAACCCGAAGCTTCGTTAGCTTATGGAAACGAGGGCCGTGATTCCTTTTGAACTTGCAATACTTTCAAGATTGGAATTATAGTGGGTCCTATCCCATGCTTATTTCAATGTCTCTGTGCTTCATCTTGCTTACTCACAAATCGCCATGTTTATAGCAATGTTTCGGTGTTTTTAAATCCAGATTGCCATGCTTTTCTTTCTTCAGCGTTCGATTTTAAATCTATCCTTATATGAAAATCAGAGTCAACTGTAAAGCCTCGATATATTCCAAGCACAGAAAGTAAGTTCCACGTTACTATCATTGGGAATCAGACTGCAATTCGGTGCCGCTCTCTCTTATCCTTTCATGTTTTTCTTTGGTTTATTTCTTTATTAGATTCGGTCAATGGAGCTTTTTGCGTGTTTCATCTTCACACCGAAGATATTCTCGTCGAAGTAAACATCATACACGATTTCTATATGTTGTGATGTGAAGCGAAGTTTTCCATATGAAGCTTAATTACGAAGTTATTATTATTTCAAATATGAAATGAGAACCACTGGTTTCCATATAATGCTTAACTATTAAGTTAGTGTGTAGGTTAAACGTTTTATGTTTTGGTTAGTTTCATATTAAATTTGGCAAGGAATTTTTGGCTGCAGATTTGAAAGACTAAGTCTACATTATCTCAAAGTTTTTTAACATACTGAATCCATATATATATTTAGAAATACAATTTAAAACTTGTCATTTTATCTTGATTTGTCTCTTAAAATTCCAAAAAAAAAAAACATATAACAATTAAACAACACTTCAAATTATTATTATTTAAAATATGAATATTTAATGTAACTTTTAATTTTAACCTGCAAATTTGTTTTGTTTAATATTTTCTTATACCTTTTCATTTTAACTTTTAAATTTATTTGACATTTTGTTCTCAAATGTTATTGTCTAAATGTTTATCATGCTTTTTTGTTTTAAAGCACGTACATCTATGCCACAATTCAAGTTTCATAAAGTTTAAATTACCAAAAAGAATTGAAGTGTTCCTTTTTCATTACATTCACTCTTCACTTACATCCTCTGTTGGGAAGTTTTTGTTAGAATATGTAATTCATACTTGTTGTATGATTGAGTTAATGACCTGTTGAGCAGGTAGTTATAGTTAGATAACCTGAGAGAATAGGTTAAGGAATAGGTTAAGGAGGTTGTTAGATAGTTGGTTGTGAGAAAGATTCTCTCCAACCAAGTCTCCTAGTTTGGTGTGTGGTTGAGATATTTGTTCAACCTCTATTGCTATGATTAGAATAAGTTAGATCTCATAAAGCTCTATATAATGAGCCAATGCAATGTATAATGTATTTAATAATCTAATAGAGATATGTAATCATGTCTATCTTATTTGTTAATTTGGTATCAGAACTTCAGGTTTGGGTGTAACTCCCTCACGGGAGTGCCCAGGATCATGTGGAGAGTAGAGGAATAATTTGATTTCTGAGTGAAGATTTTTTGAGCAAATTTGTATATTGATTTGTTGATCAAGGGACGGATTGCAGCATCAAATCGTTGCCACTGTTTGATGAGCTGCTGCCAGGAAGTAGTGTTGTTGTTATTGATAAGATTGTGTAGTTGTTGGTGAAGAAGTTGACTTGGGAGGAAGAGAAACCCGTCGCTCCTGTCACTCACAGTGAGGTTGTTTGTTATTGTGTGCGCGTGATCTGAGTGTGTTCGTTGTGGTATATACATCCATCGGAAGTCTACACAAATTATTTGTAGTTATCTGAATTAGCAGTTCGCTGGTCTCGGGTGCGTAAAGGAGATGCCATGCAATTTGTGTGGAGCCACCTGCCAAAGGAGAGTCGTCGCAGCCTGCCACCAAGTCCGCGTGAAGGTCATTGCACCAATTTGAATATTCCTGTGAAGAGCAGAGTATTTGCGTGTTGCACGTGATTTGGGAGTATTGTTGCTATCTGCTGCAACAGATAATGATTTCCATCGTGAGATTTATGTGTGCATGAAAGCTGTAGAGGTTCGTTGTTCCTTGGAGAAAATTGCTCTTGGCATCCACATCTAACATTGTTAAAGGTGTTGTTGTGTTAAAAGTTGTGTGATTGTGAGTGAGATAGCATATAACATTGTTGTTTTATTTTTGTGGGCGAGTCTGTAGAATCCAAGGCAAAATCCCTACCACTTGAATATCAGGGTCCACAATTGGGTGTTCCATCCATGGGAAATCTCAAATTCCCCACTGTATTGTGCATCTATGTTCAGATCATAGCAACAATTTGGATTTCAATTCTACAGAGCTTGGTTGGGCTTAATCCCTCATGGGAATGCCTAGGAATATGAGATAGACATATATTCCATAGGAGAGTGTTCAATTTTTGATTGTTTTGTGAGTGATTGCCACATCTCTATTAGATTGTGTTTGTATGCTATTTAGAGATATCCGACATTAAGATTTTCTTGTATTGTTCCCTTGGAGGAGGTTGTCATGTAGAAGGTTCCACCCTCCTGTGCAGATCACCACCAATTGCTTCAGCGAAGCAAGTAAGCATGTCATTTGGAAGACAGTTGCTTCAGAGAAAGAAGTAAGCCTATCATTTGGAAGACTGTTCGATTGTCGATGTTGTTTTTTGATCCTTGATCCCTATTGATAAAATTTGGTGAGAGTTGAAGGTTGGAGCTTGGGACTTCTCTGCTAAATGCATGTTAATGTGCCAGCATGAAGTGCCATCTCTGTTCAGCTTGATAGCCAGACATATGTGGAGATGAAGCTCATAAATTGTTAGCACTCGTGAATAGATTGAGATCTGTTGTGTTGATGTCATTGCACTAGGATTGCATACGCATTTGTCGGTGGGAAGCCATAAGAAGAATCATTTGTATTTGTTCTTAGTTGCAACATGTCATCAATATCCCGTGAATGAAGGAACGAGGAGGTGTTGCTAGAAGTCTGTGATGACCGAGATTGAGAGGCAATCTAAAGAAAGAAAATATGGAAGAAAGAAAATCTATGCAGATCATGTGATGTGTGTGAATTTGTTGTTGTTGTAGCTGCCCACGTGAGGCGTAAAAGAAAGTTTCCACTATGTAGTCTAGTCACTGTGTTTTTTACCAAGCGAGTCACTGTCGATGTGAGATGGTTAATTTGGAACCGTTGTTGGAGCCGAGAGGTGAAAGCGTCGAGGCGAGAGGCATCAATCACTAATTGCATTGAGTGTGTGTGAGTAAACCACTGCTTGGGTGAGTAAACCAGAGTGACTTCCCATCGTTGATTGGTGGTCCGCAGAAGGAGGTTGATTCGTTAGTGGCTAGTTTCCTGAATTATGCATCATCACTGTCAAATGATAGCTCTGTGATGATATTGGCAAGGTCTTGAAAGCTTTCGTGACACCGCAAAACACTATATGGTTATTCAAATAGAAGAATACCTGATCAAAGCCATCTTGGAGAAATCACCTGGTAGGTGGAATAAATTCATTGTTTTGTCATTGTTGTAGAAATCATCTGGAAGTTCTTGTTTGGAGTCGCAGGTCCATTGGAAACTAGAGTTCCTGAGAGGTCATGTTGTTGGAGGAGTTCGGTTAAAGGACTCATTAATGTATTGTCGATTGATCCCTAAAGGAGATATTGTTTCTACTTTGTGAGAGAGCTTTGGAACTATGTATTAAGGATGTTGACAAAAAAGCCAGATCTGAAATTGTTGGATGGATAGGAGCCATCGTTGTGCAAAGAGATTCATTTCTACCATTATTAGAGGAGATGCTAAGTAGCTCAGAGGGGCCTCCATTTGAGAGATATGTTGAGGTACCCTCTATAGATTTTTGTCAAGTAGTTCACAACCATTTTGTACCAGTCAAGACACAATTGAAGAAGGGGTCGTGGGGTCCATGTAGTAGTCACGCTTCATGTAAACTGACTAAAGGAGTTTACAGTCACTTGAAACATGATCTATCGACCTGTGAAACATTATTTCCACCTGGTGAAGGAGACCGCGCCTTGGTGAAAGTGTGGTTGATCAAAGCCGAATGAGTGTCCTATGAATGCTAAGGACGTTGTAGAGAAGATTTTCAACTTGGTTTCGACATTGTGTGCAGACTAGGTATACAAACCCTTCGAAAAAGGATTTAATTTGCACTTGTTGAGGATGCAATTACTTCCTCTGTTTGATTTTTTGAGATGCATGTTGTGAAATATTTGAAGAACAATCATAAGCCACAGTTTCCAACCACCTGTTTCAAGATTAAAGCAGTCGCCTAGATCATAACACGTCAACGTACATAATCCAACAGTGCGGAGGATGAATTTGTGTTGTTGGGTTTCATGGAGGACCTGCTACTTCTCATCGTATGGAAATTAAATCAATGTTGTCTCCTGCAAGATTTGGCTCGATCTCTGGAGCTAGAGCACCACCCAGAATCTTATCGATGCATGGGGCGAATGCTATATCTAAAGCTAAAAGGCAGAGATATGGAGAAATAAACGAGCCACGGTGTTGTGGCTTGTTGTAAGCGATATCCCAGAAGGAGAATGCTCATGTGGAGCCAAGTGCTGGTTTGTTGAGGTCGTCGCTGTGGAAATAATGACATGTATAAAATGTGTGTTTGCAGTCACCAAAGACAGAGCGATCGCTTCCAGCTAGAAGCGAGAGGCAAGTCACGAAGGAAGAGGAAGTCCGAGGAGAGGGCGAGGTTGAAGGGCATTTGACAAATCACTGTCCATGATATTGTAGAGGACTCATTTTTTGAGTTTTGGAGAGGAGTTGAAATTGCTGAGTAAAGGAGACGTAAAGCGAGAGGATACCATTGTTGTAGTTTGTTGTTGTTGGCTCCATTACATGGAGGTGTTATAGATAAATGAAGTGAGGTGTATGTTCTCATTCTGTCAGACTCATACATCCTCCAAATTGAGTCACAAAAGTGAGAAAGTGAGACTGAGTTGTGCTTATATTTCTTGTTTGAAGGTGTGATGATAAGTATTCAAGTTGTGTGAAGTGGTTGTGTGTCTTGGTCAAGAATTATGATGAGATGTAAATGGGCATATGATTGGTGACAGTATTGTTGATATTTTATGTACCTGATTGAATTATTGTAGGGGGTGGATGATCGGTTGTACCTGACACCCCAGGTTATGGTCCAAGTTGTAATGCTTAGCCATAGGCAAGCTCATTTACCCAATTTTGTTGTAAGACATGTTAGTAAGGCATAAATAGGCATACGTGTTGTAGCACAGAAGCACATGTGATCACAGAATGTGATACTCTCTCATAAGAAGATAGGTTGTTGTATCAAGTTGTGGAGTTAACCACAGTGAGAGGTACGGGGGTGACAGGTGTACCCGTAGCCTAAACTTGATAATGAATCGAAGAAGCGAGAGACTTTGATTCAAGGTGGGGATGTGATATGGAAGAATTTGAAAGTATGAGACCAATTTGTGAGTCTCAGAGTATGAGGGACCAAGTTATGCTTAAGGGAGAGTTTAACATTGATGAACTATATAGCTGAAAACAATTCCTAGAGAACTAGCGGTTACAATGGCAGATGACCCATGTATTCTGGTAGATGGATTTTGTTTTAAATGGACATCAATAATTATATATATGTACAAGGTACAAGAGGAAGCAGAGAAACTTCAAGGATGAATCCCATAGTAAAGAAAGCCGAAATCACTATGACCAAGCACAAGCAAGAAGGACTCAATCAACAAGTATTCATTAAGGGTGTTTGTTAGAATATGTAATTCATACTTGTTGTATGATTGGGTTAATGACTTGTTGAGCAGGTAGTTATAGTTAGATGACCTGAGAGAATAGTTCAAGGAGGTTGTTAGGTAGTTGGTTGTGAGAAAGGTTCTCTCCAACCAAGTCTCCTAGTTTGGTGTGTGGTTGAGATATTTGCTCAACCTCTATTGCTATGATTAGAATAAGTTAGATCTGATAAATCTCTATATAATGATCAAATGCATTGTATAATGTATTTATTAATCTAATAGAGATATGTAATCATGTCTATCTCATTTGCTAATTTCTTTCGCTTAATATGTATCCACCTACATTCTTGGTTTTCAATGGTTGACCTAAAATGCTTTCTTATTATAATGAAACTAACACGTAACACATACTCTCTTATATGTAATCTTTAGTCTTTAGATTGAGAACATTTATTTTTATTAATCAGAAAATGAGATTACATTTTAGTGGGATTTTATTGTTACGAGAATCCATATCATTATATCAAACATTTAGAAGGATCAAGTTTTTTGAAGTGTAATTTTTTTAGCATTTAATATGAAGGAATTAATACATGACATTGAATTAAATGATAAAAATAAATTATCCTTCAAGAAATTTGACCCTCAAGGTGTAAGATGGATCCAATTCGATTTAAGAATTTTTAAATGTTTTCACATACAGGTAGTAGTGTAGCTTTCTACTCTCAATGCAACCCCCTCCATCCCCTCCCCTCCTCTTTATAGGAATCACACCACCCCTTCCACTCTCTAT
>JZKD02S1944126.1:642894-664226 GCA_000966675.3 Picea glauca | reverse complement strand
CTTGAAATTACCCTCTACATACACCCTCCATCCACTCCCCTTTCCCTCCCCTCTACCCAACATTTATATCCCCCTCCTCCTCCTCCTATCATTACCTATTTCCATCCTCCGCTTAGCAAAAGGTTTCAAAAATTTCCCCTCAGAGGAGGAGGGAAATGAGGGCACCCTCTGCTAAGGGGAGAAGGAAAATAAGGGAACCCTCCTGTAATATCCCTTGGCCGAACGCAATTGTAAATATAATATAAATGTACTTAAGATGGTGTGTTGTTTTGACCTCATTTGGTAATGCACATCATGTGGCATAGGGCATGCATGAACTGCGTAGTAAAACGATGCAATATGCACATTGCAAGATGCAACACACAGTAACTAAGGTGCACGTAGTATGAAGGATAATGATCCTCGTGTATATGATATGTGTTATAGGTTGGTGAGTTGGTTATTATAAGCTGGGATGCTTATGCTTTGGTATTAGGCCAGAACGCTTAGATGTCAAAGGGAAATGCACTTACTTTGTACATGACTCATGAATAATATAAAATACATTGTGGCGCAGACCGACCACGATAAAAGAGATGGGGGACTGAACTTCACTAGTTAGGGAAAGGGAGGGCCAAAAGTCAAGGGAATATTATATTAATATTTCCTAAAGCATAGCGTATGGATAATTATTTTATCCTAAGTTCTAAATTTGGGGACAAGTGGACCAAAGTAACTTCCGATATGACAAGTGTCAAGTTGGGGACATGCATTCATATAGTGGGGGGGGACTTAGCTCATTTGGTGATTTTTTTCATGGGATACCTTACAGCAGCCTGACCATCATTCTCACCATCACTTCCACGAAGATTTCATAGTGATTCTTTCCACACTCAGTTATCTAGTCAATGGTTCCATGACCATTTTCACTCATGCATTATGTTATCCTTGAGACAACCATTTCACCATTCGGGAGTCTATTTCCATAGCCCTTTTTGGTTGGTGTACGTGGTTATCTTGGAGTGAGATTGAAGAAGCGGGTTGTCAGGCCCGTGAGAAGTTCTCTGAGCGAGAGAATTGTTGGGGATTGATTCCCAAAGGTGCTAAAATGCAGCTATAGTGCTCTGAGACTTCCTGTCTAGCCTGTTGTTGAAGCCCTAGAAGGGAATTGGGGCAGCCGAGGGACTATTGAGCAGAGAAGGGGCACACTTCCTTGGGTGGGATAGGCATGTGGGGAATGGGAGGTTGTAGGTTGTTAGTTGAGTGAGCACCTAAGACGTAGTCTTTCCTGTTTCACATGAGCCTTAGCCTGGATAGGAACCCCTTTCCCTAGGTGGAGTTTAGTCCTAGCTCGGCGATGACTCACTGTTGAGAGTGATGAACAGTGTAGTTTATGGCTGGGAGGTTTGTGGATGGTCTGTACGCAGTTGGTGACAATATTTCTAAGATAAGTACCAATTGTGTGATAAAATGATCTGTTGCTTTGTTATTTACACGCCTATGTTACAGTTTATCATATATGTGATTATAATTTCCTGTATGTTTATGGGTAATTCCCTGTAAATGATGCATATCTATAGTTACTGTTATTTCAGTATAAAAGTCGTATTACCAAAAGTAATTGTTTGTTTATGTTTGTATGTAAGGATTCCGCAAGAATACTATGTGTAACTATTTTAGTTGCATGCAGTTTAAAGAGTAAATTTATGTGGTATAGCTCAGTTGACTACTAGGTATGTTATCGTATGTTCCGCAGTAAAAGGGAATGAAAAATTTTCCCTAGAGTAGCATGGTCCGACCTGTAAAGGTTGGGAAAGTTACCGACTGTTGTCAGTGCATGAGAGGTTGCTCTGGAGTGGCGTACCCCGGCCTGCGGGTGGCCGGGGGAACGTTACAGATTAGTATCAGAGCTTCAGTTCAACACTGAGCTTAGATGGGCCAGAGGGGTTTAGTTGAAGTGAATATTCATAGAAGAGTAATTTCGAGGTGAACAAAAATTGGAGTCATGGAGTATCCATGGAAAAGGTTGGTGTGCTGGCGTGCGCGGTAAATTTTGGCGTCGCGTGGAAAAACGTTAGCACGCTAGTGTGCGCGGTAAATTTTGGGGTCGTGCGGATGCATGCACTGAATTTATCCTTGCACGGTGACAATACAAATAATAATGTGCACATGGGGTGTGCAAGTATTTATTAACGCAGAGAATTTTTGTTGGTACGCACATAAGTATGATTATAAGTTGTTTCGCAGCGGTGTATTCAGTGGTTTGCGTAGATAATTGGGTGCGATGGAATATGTTAAACTTGACATGGTGCATGCATAGAATGAAATGCATGTGGAATAACGATGTGCGGTACCAAAGCTGTGCACAGTGGATATTGATGCGCAACGCGAGAGTAGTGCACGTAAGTTGTCAGTGCGATGAAGAAGAAATGCACAACAGATTTATGTGTGCGGAAAAGCGTTTTACCTTGTGATATCACTATGCACGATAAATATAAATGAACAGGTCAAAGTTTAGTGCGCGTGAAGTCACTTGGAAGGTGATGAGTCTGAGTTTAAATTGCATAATAATAAAAGAAAAAGAAACACACAACCGCATCGAAGAATTAATTAAAAAGAATTCTGAGTTTTAATTTCCTCCAATTTAGATAGATGAAAATAAAATATAAGATTACAAGAAAAACTTATTATAAAAGAAGACAAGATTCATAACATCACCAAATAGAAATTGTAATCAAACAGTCTAAAATCTGTTTCTGTATTTATATAATCGTATTAATCATAAAATTACAAAAGGGGGATGACAACAGTTAGCCTGTTGTGAAAAGGGTCGTTTAAAGAACAAACCTATCATCTATGGTACTCTTCACCTCTGCTATTGGTTGTTCAAAATTTGCTGAGACATGCTTATTTTAGTTGAAGACTTACTTAAGCTTAGCAGTCTCCGCCTTTAAGGAAGAATCTAACCAGACCAGTTGATTCTCTCCAACACTTTCGGCCACTTCAACCGTATATTCCTCCTTCTTATGCCGCTTGATCCTTTTCTTCTTAGAGGCTGGCCTGTTGATGACTAAATCCTTCATAGTGGGATTCAGTGTGACTTCCAACCGTGAGTCTATAGCCAGATCTGTGTGAAACTTAGTTGCTAGGATGTGCGCAAGGACCCTTTCCTCCTTATTCGCAGGAAATCCTAGCATGTTGCTTGAATAACTAGTCTCACTCGATTTAGCCTTCTCCATGTATCTTAGGTTGTGGATACTGAAAGGTGTTTTCATAGAGAGCAGAAAAATGAGCATTTTGGAGATTACTTCGGTTATGGATACGTAGATATATTCATACCGATTACGTACAACAACGTTGGGTTGCCATGCCCGTCCAATCCATTTAGAATGATTAGCTTTTGAGTTCATTACATGGCATCGTTCATTTGACGTCACATGGTTGTGAAGTACCGAACGAGCGAAGGAGGGTGATCTGATTAAGTCGTCGCCTGCTCCACAAGTGATGGATTTGACATGTTGAGACACATGATACCGCATATTGGTGAAAGTGGTTTCGGCAAACCACCTTCTTGCGCAAGTGTATCTTGAAAGGCACTACGCGTTTGTGTTTTCAAGACTTAGGTATTATCTAGAATTGTCATGGTGATAACACCAACAAATTGGGAGTGATAATTATGATGTGTATATTGAATCAAAATGGTGCATATTCTCATGAATTGTTGAATTGTTAGCCTGATTTGTTTCGATGGCTGCATGTTTTGCAGAATTAACAACAACTCGATCAGATCCAATCAGTGCAAAGTCTATAGGAATGGAAGAAGCACAGGGGAATTATAGTCAGCAATATGAGAGCAGAGGGGTGGTTGTCCATTTGGGCATGGAAGGAACAAACTCCGATGAACATGGAGAAGAAAGGAATGAAGATATGAATATGGTTGAGACCATTAAGAATTTGCAAAAGGATGTCCAAATCCATAAAGATGATAATGAAAGGATTATGAAAGCCAAAGAGTAGCATGATGACTTCAACATGAATCTATTGGAGGGTTTGAGTAGATTAGAAAAGAAACTGGTTAGGGAGAGTAGCTCAAGTAAATATCGGAGTCACAAACCGTCAGAGGAGAAAATACAAGTAAAAAGTGCTAGTATACATCACCATCATTCCCAAAGGCATTCCAATAAGACAACAGGCAACAACTCAAGTCTATCCCCTGTCATAAGGTATAAGAGATATCAAGTGGATGAGCTACGAGGAAAAATGAACAAAATCAAACCTCCTACATTTGATCGTGAGCACAAGAAGGATGAAGATGCAAAAACATGGTTACTAGGCATGAGGAAGTATTTTCAATTTCATAATTATTCTTCTCATGCAGAAGGTAGAATTCCTATCTATGAACTCAGAGGAAAGGCATCCATGTGGTGGGATCAACTTGTCCAGGTACAACACATTGTAGAGAAAAATGTTACTTGGAGGGAATTCAAGAAGTATTTTGAGAAGAAGTACTTGACTAAGAGATACTATGACAAGAAAATGAAAGAGTTCTTTGAACTCAAGCTTGGAAGTATGACCATAGATGAATATGAGAGAAGGTTTCTGGAACTGATGAAGTATGTTTCTTTCATTAAGGATGAGACAGTCAAAATTCAAAGGTATTTAAGTGGATTGCCATCGTTCATTAGTGACAAAATATAGTATGATGATCCCAAGAAATTAGAAGAGACCGGAAGGAGAGATAAATGCCTATATGATCAACATAAAGTAAGGCCATCTTTCCAAAAGGCTTGGGAAGACAATAATAAATTCAAGATGGATCAGAGGAAGAAGGGAGCTAAGACACCATTCTTCAAAAATAATCCACCAGGACAACAAATGCCTAAAGAACCCAGAATGATTGACATAGGGGGTCAAGGGCCAAGACAACCTGCAATGTTGGAGTTGTAAAGGGTACCATAGGTTCAGAGATTGTCCTCACAGAGGTGGAAAAAGTAAGGTTTTTCACAATGTACATCGAGCTGAAATAGTGGAGGACATGGGAAGATATGTGCCAAGGATTTATACAGCCATGGAAAACAAGCCAGCAGAGTATCAGTCCCACGTGATTGAAGTGGAAGGTATGATCAACAACCAAACCCTTGCTATGTTAATTGATTCGAGATCTAGTCATAGTTATATAGACCCTAAGATGGTGGAAATTTTTCAATTACCAAGAAGAAAGAATGGGAAATCCTGGTTGGTACAGCTGGATATAGGAGCCAGAAGAAAAGTTAATGAGATGGTTAAGTCAGGCCTCATAGACATGAATGGACTGAACACCAAGGTAGATTTAAACATCTTACCTTTAGGTTCCTATGACTGTCTAATTGGGATGGATTGGTTGGACAAACATCACACTCTATTGGACTGTCATACCAAGGCATTTAATTGCCTGGATGAGGAAGGGAAACTAAGGAAGGTACAGGGAATTCCCAGGGTAGTAACCATTAGAGAAATTCAGCATTACAGTTGAAGAAGTGTTACAGAAAAAGATGCCAAATAATTGCAACTCATTTGGCAGAGACACCTAGAGATAAGGTGCCAAATTTGGAAGAATTTGCAGTTGAATATTTTGAAGATGTGTTCAAGGAGGTACCCGGACTACCCCCAAGGAGAGACATTGATTTCTCTATAAATTTGGTGCCTGGAGCAATGCCAATATCAAAGACTCATTACAAAATGAGTACACCAGAATTGAAGGAGTTGCAAATGTAGCTTGAAGAACTTCTGAAGAAGGGGTATATATGCCCAAGTGTGTCACCTTGGGCTGCCCCAATCTTGTTTGTGAGAAAGAAAGATGGAACACTAAGGTTTTTCATTGACTTCAGACAGTTGAATAAAGTGACTGTTAAGAACAAGTATCCTCTACCAAGGATTGATGACCTCTTCGATCAATTGAAGGGTGCAAAGATATTTTCAAAGATAGATCTCAGATCTAGATACCATCAGGTAATAATTAAATAAGAATATATTATAAATACCTCCTTCAGGACAAGGTTCGGTCATTATGAGTTCACGGTGGTACCATTTGGGTTGTCAAATGCACCAATTGTTTTCATGTGCTTAATGAATGGTGTTTTCCGAGAGAATTTGGACAAGTTTCTCATTGTCTTTTTGGATGACATTCTTATATATTCCAAGTCAGAGGAAGAGCATGAACATAATTTGAGGATGGTGTTGCAAGTATTAAGGGAGAATCAGTTATATGCCAAATTGAGCAATCCTCATTCTATCAGAAACAAATTCATTATTTGGGGCATATCATTTCAAAGGATGGGATAGCAGTGGATCTTGAGAAGATAGAGACCATTAGAGAATGGTCAGCACTAAAGAATGTGGCAGACATGAGATCATTCATGGGTCTCACCGGCTACTATAGAATATTCATTGAAGGATTCTCAAATATTGCAAACCCAATCACTTCCTTGCAAAGAAAGGGAGTGAAGTTTTAGTGGACACTGGATTGCGAGAAAAGTTTTCAACACTTGAAAAAATTATTGACAAGTGCTCCAATATTAAGGATCATAGACCCAGAAGAAGACTTCATCATATGCACCGATGCATGTAATAAAGGACACGGTGGAGTCCGCAGTCAAAACGGGTTTTCCATATGTTACGAATCAAGGAAGTTGAAGGATCATGAAAGAAACTATGCCACTCACGATTTGGAGTTGGCAGACATAGTGCATGCCTTGAGGAAATGGAGACACTACCTCATGGGAAAGAGGTTTGAGTTAAGAACAGACCACAATGGTCTGAATTATTTATTTCATCAGCCAAATCTAAATGCTATACAAAGAAAATGGTTAGAATTTCTAAGCGAATATGACTTTGATATAAAGAATATCAAGGGGAAAGAGAATAAAGTGGCGGATGCACTCAATAGGAAGGTGCATGAATTACATGCTACAACCATTAGCATGTACCAAACTGATATTAAAAGAAAAATTATGGAGGCTACAAATGCAGATCCGCAGTACAAGGAATTGGTAGCAATTCTACAATAGGGTAAGATGCTTCAGAAGGTGGATAATTATCAGTTGGGAATAGATGGAATATTGTTGCGCAAAAAAAATATTTTTTTTCCAAATGTCAAGGACTTGAAACATATGATTTTGCATGAAATGAATAATGTTCCTTATGTAAGGCACCCTGGATATCAGAAAACTGTGGAAGTGATCAAGAGCCATTAATTTTAGCCAGGTATGAAGAAAGATATCACCGAGTACATCACTAGATGTATGGAATGCCAGAAAGTGAAAGATGAGAATAGGCACCCAACAGGATTACTGCAACCTTTAACCATTCTTGAATGGAAGTGGGAAGTGGTGACAATGGATTTTATTACGGGATTGCCTATAACAAGAAAGTTGAATGATTCGATCATGGTGGTGATGGAAAAGCTTACAAAAGATGCCCATTTTATTCCACTGAAAACTATGCACAAGGAAGCAGAGGTTGATGATATTTTCATGAAGGAAGTGGCACGATTGCACAGGATTCCTAAAACAATTGTATCCGACAGAGACCTGAAATTCACCTCGAATTTCTGGAAAGGATTGTTAAAAGGATTCAGAATGAATCTGAACTTTAGTACAACTTATCATCATGAGTCTAATGGAAAGACAGAAAGGGTGAACAGGGTGATAGAAGATATACGGAGAATGTATGTGATGGACAAACCATTGAAATGGGAAGACTACCTACACTTGGTAGAATTCGTGTACAAAAATGGGTATCAAGCATCATTGAATATGAGCATGTTTGAAGCACTTTACGATAGAAAGTGAAATACGCCAGTGAGTTGGGATAACCCAGCTGATAGGACAGTAGTTGGGCTAGAGTTGCTCAAGGAAATAAAGGACCAGATGACAAAAATTAAGCAGAATTTAAAAGCTTCCCAGGATTGACAGAAAAGGTGTTCCGATAAGAACAGAACCCTCAGATAATTCAAAGTGGGTTATCATGTTTTCCTGAAAGTGACAGCTAAGAAGAGTTCCCTGAAGTTGGGAAGATGCGCCAAGTTGGTAGCCATATTTTGTAGGCCTTTTGAAATCCGAGAGAGGATTGGTCTAGTTGCTTATATGTTTGCATTGCCTGCATCTATGTATGTTCATAATTTCTTCCATGTATCATTGCTAAAGAAATATATACCTGATGCTAATCATGTTATTGATTGGAATGTGATTCAGGTGGAGCAAGAAGGTGTTTTTCAAGTGCATCTGGTGCGCATTTTGGACCGAAAAGTCAAACATCTGTAGAACCGAGCCATAGGGATTGTAAAGGTTCAATGGACCTGGTACATTTTTGAGGATGCTACTTGGGAGCATGAAGATACAATGCGGATATAATACCCACATCTTTTTGAATATTTTTGAAAACTCTGTTATATATGGGTGTATGATGCACTGAGGACAGTGCATAAATAAGGGGAGGGTATTGTAATATCCCTCGGTCGAACCCAATTGTAAATATAATATAAATGTACTTAAGTTGGTGAGTTTTTTTGACCTCATTTGGTAATTCACGTCATGTGGCATAGTGTGCACATGAACTACGTAGTAAAATGATGTAATATGCACATTCCAGAATACCGCACACAATAACTAAGGTGCACGCAGTATGAAGGATAACAATCCTCGTGTATATGATATGTGTTATAGGCTGGTGAGCCGGTTATTGTAAGTTGGGATTCTTATGTTTTGGTATTAGGACTGAACACCTAGATGTCAAAGGGAAATGCGCCTACTTTGTACATGACTCATGATTAATATAAAATACATTGTCGCACACAGACCGACCATGATAAAAGAGATGGGGGACTGAACTTCACCAGTTAGGGAAAGGACGGGCCAAAAGTCAAGGGAATATTATATTAATATTTCCTAAAGAATAATGTATGGATAATTTTTTATCTCAAGTTCTAGAGTTGGGGACAAGTGGACCAAAGTAACTTCCGATATGACAAGTGTCAAGTTGGGGAAATGCATTCATATCCTGGGGGGGGGGACTTAGCTCATTTGGTGATTTTTTTCACAGGATACATTAGAGTAGCCTGACCATCATTCTCACCATCACTTCCACGAAGAGTTCACATTGATTCTTTCCACACTCAGTTATCTAGTCAATGATTCCATGACCATTTTCACTCATGCATTTTGTTATCCTTGAGACAACCATTTCACCATTCGGGAGTTTGTTTCCATAGCCCTTTTCAGTTGGTGTATCTGGTTAGCTTGGAGTGGGATTGAAGAAGCAGGTTGTCAGGTCCGTGAGTAATTCTCTAAGAGAGAGAATTGTTGGGGATTGATTCCTGAAGGTGCTAAACTGTAGCTACAGTGCTCCGAGACTTATGGTTCAGCCTATTTCTGAAGCCCTGGAAGGGAAGTGGGGCAGCTGAGGGACTATTGAGCAGAGAAGGGGCACACTTCCTTGGGTGGGACAGGCATATGGGGAATGAGAGGTTGTAGATTGTTAGTTGAGTGAGAACCTAAGACATAGTATTTTCTGTTTCCCATGAGCCTTAGCCTGGATAGGAACTCTTTTCCTTGGGTGGAGTTCAGTCTCAGCTCGGGGGTGACTCACTGTTGAGAGTGATGAAAAATGTAGTCTATGGTTGGGAGGTTCGTGGATGGTCTATACGCAATTGGTGACAATATTTCTAATATAAGTACCAATTGTATGATAAAATGATATGATGCTTTGTTATTTACATGCATATATTACGGTTTATCATATATGTGATTATAATTACATGTATGTTTATGGGTAATTCCCTGTAAATGTTGCATATCTGTAGTTACTGTTATTTCAGTATAAAAGTCATACGTTACCGAAAGTAATTGTTTGTTTATGTTTATATGTAAAGCTTCTGCAAGAATGTTGTTTGTATATGTTTTAGTTTCATGCAGTTTAAAGAGTAAATTTATGTGGTATAGATCAATTGACTACTGGGTGTGTTACCGTATGTTCCGCAGTAAAAGGGAACGAAAAATTTTCCCTGGAGTAGCATGGTTCGGCCTGTAAAGGTTGGGAATGTTACCGACTGGTGTCAGAGCATGAGAGGTTTCTCTGGAGTGGCATACCCCGACCTGCGGGTGGTCGGGGGAACGTTACACGACCACTAAGGGAAGGAGGGAAACAATTAATGAGAGGGTGGGATGGAAAGTGGAGAAGGAGGAGGAGAAGGGGGAGGAAAATTTGGGTGGATGGAAGCGGGGTTGACTCCATGGGCCACTAGGAAGTGAGTCCAACTTCCTTGTCCACTCATGATGAGGGGGCACTCCTTAAATAGTATTGTAGTTAGTGTTGCAATTAATTTTAGCTATTTTTGTTGTAGACAATAGTTTTCTTTAGCACTCTCCTCTCCAAGCATTTAGTGTGCTTTTAGCAATTATTGTTGTAAACATTTAGTTATTGGTTGCAAATTCTATTGTAATCAACTAATAATGAGAATAAAAAATCACCTTGCTTATAGAAGACACACCTCTATCACTCAATAAACGTGATGGTTATTTTCTCTTCTAATTCTTCTTCTTCATTTTCATGTATATTCTATTTTCTCTGCTCCACGCTATCTAATTTATGTTCTTCATTGCATATTTAGTTTTTTTTTTCTTTTCATATCTAAATTGCAGATCAATTGGTATGAGATCCTGACTCCAATTCAACGTATGTTCATCCACAAAATTTAGAAGAGAGCCTATCCAACAATTTTTTTTTCTCAAAGTAAGATGTCATTTTCAGGACTTCTAGTGCACCCTCCTCAGGGCTTCCAACACATTCATTTTTCACCATTCTTTGCACATCCTCTTCAGGGTACCGGGTTCCTTTTCAAGGCCCCTAAGGAGTTCAGTGATTCCTAGCATAACATACATTGACAGGTTGGAATCCATTTTTCATGAAAACTATGCCACCAGAAAGGGAGTCGTCAACACATGATTCTACATTCATTGCCACAACTCCAATTAAAGATTTAATGATTTCTCTCAAGGAGCTACTCTATCTGCAACAACGTGGAGCTCCAAAAACCATGTAGATTGATACACAACTCCAATTATCGAAGCTTATGGTTCAAATGAAAGGCGACAATGTCGATTCTTGGCTTTGCAGTCTTTCCACATACTTTCATACATTTCCTAATATGATAGAAGACATGAAGCTTCAGATTGTCGGTCTACAACTCGAGGAAATTTCACAGACATGGTCAGACACTTAGCTCGAGAATTCTTCCTGGGTCATGGATATAGGCGACCCAATCAAGACATAGACACCACACATTATGACGTGGGTGGGATTTTTCCATGCACTCAGAGACTGCTTCTATTCCTCGGGATATCGATGTACATTCCTTTCAAAATGGTTGCAGCTCTGACAACTCACTCATCAGTCAATATAGAGCTACATAGATGTCTTCAACAAGTTGTGCATCCAGCTAGACATTTAATATCGAGAACATGTATTGATTGTCAAATTTAATTCTAGTTTATTAACAATTTTCCTTTGTGAATTCGATTTGTTCGATTCTCCTTCCTTGGACAAGGCCTTTATTTGGGCCTTGGCCATGGAGCATAAAGTTTATTCTCAAATCATCTCTCCCCCAACCTGATATGGTCCTTCTTATACTAGTCCTTCACATATTGAGCATTCCCCGGGTTCCCCTGCTTCCCGATCGACACCCAGAAATGCACCTTGGTGTACCTTTCATAATACCAACTTGCATGCATTTGTAGATTGTCGAGCACTTAATAACATTCACACCAAATAGATTATATTTGCAGAGGTTAGTCAACCATATTCATTTGACCATCTTGAGGTAGTCTCTCTCGACAATCCTATCGAAGTGGACCCTTCTTTGATCCTAATGACCACTAATGAACACGACATCTATAATATACCCCTTTCCCACATAATTGTTAGATTAAGAATGAGTTAGCTACTCTCATATTGGATAAAGGAAGCCAAAATAACTAGGTTTCCCAGAGTTTAGTCACACGCTTGAACATCCCCATCACTCTGCACTCAACCCCATACTAGCTGGACTGGGTACAAAGGAAAGCCCTCATCTAACTGTCTCCCTGTGTTGTCCAGTTACCTTTGTGATTGGCCCTTTCCAAGATATTGTGGTGTGTGATGTCTATCCTCTTGATTGTGTCAATTTGTTACTTGGCATTCCCTACCAATAGGCCCTACACACTCTCTATCATGCTAAATCTCATCAATACCACTTGCAACATGAGGGCCACACCTATGTGCTTACTTCTTCTGCTCTTAAATCCACACAACCTATTATTGACCACCCAACTGTTAATCAAGTTAGTATGAATCAATGTGTCTCTTTGTGCTTAGTTCACCCCATCAACCTAGAAAAACAAAATAACCCTATACCTTCTACCATAGATCCCGGACCCACTCCAAGAATTTGTAGATGTTTTCACATAACCCACGAAAATGCCCCCATATCACTCTATTGATATCACACTCGATCTAATTCACAATGATTCTTTGCTCGACACCCTATCCTATCATATCACTTCATGGGAGGCCACTGATATGGAATGCCCATTTGGTCAACTTTTTCACTTAGGCCATATTCCACTTTCACCATTTCCATGTGCATCAACCTCCTTTTCTATCCCAAACAAAGATGATGTAGAATGGTTCCTATTGACACATTGTTGTGCCCTTAATAAATCCAATGTTAAAACCTATTTCCCCCTACCCCAGATTGAGGAATTGTTGGACCACTGACAAGGGGATTATTGCTTCACATAGATGGATTTCACAGTTGGCTACCATCAAGTTTTCATGAATGAAGCAAGTCATTTGGGTAAATGCATGATCATTTATCTTGATGATATTTTGGTCTTCAGTAATTCTTGGGCATAATGTCTTCAGCACGTCCACAACATCCTTGAGATATTGTAGGCACATACACTTTAGGGAAAGAAATCCTATGTTGAAAACTCATCAGTTTCAAATTTGGGACTCATACTAGACACAACAGAGGGTCAATCAAATCCTTGTTGAGTACAGGTTTTGACACAATGGTCAGCGCACTCCAATTCCCATGACCTCAATAATTTTTTCTAAAAGGTTGGGCTCCACTTCACTAAGAATCTAACTGCATTATGCTCTTCACAAGTTCTCCATTTATCGCATAGGAATCAACCCTTTGAGATTAAGAAGGATGCATTTCAATTCGCCATTGGGGAAGTGTTTAAATAGGGAGGTCATTCGAAGAAATTCCATGTAGAGAACCTTACTACGTCTGGATCAACACATCAACAACATCAACATCAGTTTTCTCAATGTCTTATCCATATGTTCACTCAGTGATATACTCAAGAAGAATTTTCCTTACGAGCAACGCAAGACCGTGTGAAACAAAGGCATGATAAGAAGCGCACAAAATTATTCTTTTGGTTGGGAGATTGTATATGGTTCTTATCGAAAAGGTACCAATTCGAATGCCAACATCATTTGCAGCACACTTTCCCTCATTTGTTGGAGGAAGAAGGTATGCTTCCGAATCTAAACCGGGAGGAATTGGGCCACCGGGAAGTGCAACCAACTTCATTGGCCGCTCATGATGAGGGGGCACTCCTTAATTAGTATAGTAGTTAGTGTTGTGTTAGCTTTTCTATTTATATTGTATATAGTAGTTCACTTCAACACTTTCTGTCGAAAGCATTTATTATGCTTTTAGCAATTACTATTGTAAGAATCTAGTTAGTTGTTGCAACTTCTATTGTAATTAACTAATAATGAGAAGGAAAAAGTTTCCTTGCCTATAGAAGACACTCCTCTCTCACTCAATAAATGTAATGGTTATTTTCTCTTCTAATTCTTCTTCTCCATTTTCATGTATATTCTATTTTCCGTGCTCTGTGCTAACTAATTTCTATCTTCACTGGGCATTTAGTTTTCTAGGTGTTTTTCATCTTTGAATTGCATATCACTCTAAGAAATGGGAGGGAAATAAAATGGGGGGTTGATCCTGGAGTTGCAAACCCCCTAAAACTCATCAGTAAGGAGATAAGAGTGATGGAAAATAGGAGGAGGGGGTGGAGAAGGAGAGGGAAACTTGGGGAAGGGAGGGTAAGTGTCACTTACAGAGTCCCTTATGTGCCTAATTAAGGGTATGGAATAGTAAGTTTTTCATCAATTTCCAATTAAACTACTTTCTCCTACACAACTTAGGTTCCTATATAAAAGTCCATAAGATTATTTTGTCTTTCTAATGACTATATTTACGCTTAATTCTAAGCTTGGAGCGGGAAGTTATAATATCCTAAAGATCTTAAACTTCTCCCCCTACTTACATCATCATGCCTATGTGGTACCTTGAGATGACTAGGAACCACACATAGCAATCAACGTGGCACAACCAACTATTCCATCGGCATACCACATTGTCTTCAGATCACCAATGCAAGGGTTATTCCCAAAGTATCCATTGGAGAATATAATAGGTGCCAAAACTATTTTTAATAATCCACTGATATGTAGTTTTACTAGGCCACGGATGAAAGGTTTTCCAACACACCAATGATGAGGAATATCGATGCGCCAAAGAGGGGAATCGCTCGGGCACCAAAGAAGGGAAGAGATTGCACCAATATTTGATCACCACACAAGTTTATGGGTGCCAAAGAATATTTTTTAGTAGGATCCAAAGGAAAGTTCTTTGTGGCGCCCAAAAGAAAAATCTTCGCAGAGTGCTGAAAGGCCAGTTTCGGTCCGGCGCCGATGGATGAGTCCCCACCGAGCACCGAAATGAAGGTTTTGTTCGGGTGTCGAAAGACGAGTTTATTCCAAGCGCCAAACGACGAAATTCTCTCAATTGCCAAATAGCAAGTCCATTCCAAGCGTTGAAGGAGAGTTTCTTTTGGGCACTAATGACAAGTTTCTAGATAAAATATGAGAAAACAACACACGGTGAGGCTACACTCACTTCTCTATTATTCAATGAAGACTGATTACATTCTTAAATAGGAAAAGACTCTACTGAGTCGGTTACATGAAAACCAAAGACAACTAGACTCTCAACTACGAACTGACACTTGTAACTGGAGCTTGCAACGGGCGCTTACTCCATTATTTCCAAGTCTCCCCCTTAATGGAGAATGGATTGACTTCGACACCTAAAACCTCCCTAAACATTTCAAACTTAATCTTTCCAAGAGGCTTAGTGAAAATATCAGCAACATTTTCACTAGTATTACAATACATAAGAGCTATTTCATTTGACTGCAACTTTTCTCTAACGAAATGAAACTGAGCTTGACCATGTTTTGTCCTTGCATGAAAAATTGGATTCTTTGCAATATTGATTGAAATTTTATTATCACATTTGATCATCATAGGTTCCTGTTGTTCTTTTCCAACATCTTGAAGAAGTCTTCTTAACCAAACTACTTCACAAATTGTTTCACACGAGGCTTTCTATTCTTCTTCAGTAGAAGACAAAGATACAGTAGGTTGCTTTTTACTGCTCCATGAAACAACCCCGGATCCAATTCCAAACGCATATCTAGTGGTTGATATTCGATCATTCGGATTTCCAGCCCAATCAGAATCTGAGTAACCTGTCAACTCAACATCAGATGCATCAGTATATTTAATACCATAATCAAATGTACCTTTAAGATACCTGAGTATTGCCTTTGCTGCATTCTAATGGATTTCATGAGGGTTCGCCATAAACTGACTTAACACACTCACAAAATATGCAATATCAGGTCTGGTTGTAGTGAGATAATTCAGAGTACCCACCATCTGTCTATACACAGTGTCATTCACCTCCTTTAACCATCATCACAAGAAAGTTTCACATTCTGTTGCACGGGAACACTAGAAGACTTACACTGATCCATTTTAAATCTCTTAAGTATATCTCTGATATACTTACTCTGACAAACAAATTTTTTGTCTTCATTTCTCCAAACTTCAAGACCTAGGCAATAATGTAACTCACGAAGATCTTTCATTTCAAATACCTCTGACAACTGCTCCTTTATTTCATCAATTAATTTCTTTGCATTTCCTGTAATTATCAAATCATCAACATATAAGGAAATCAATACTATATACCCCTGCTTATCAAATTTGGTATACATATTTGGATCACTTTTGCTCCTCATAAAACCCTATTGAAGAAAGAAAGAGTCTATCTTCTCATATCATGACCTGGGTGCCTGTTTTAGTCTATACAATGCTTTCTTTAACTTACACACTAAGTGTTCTTGCCATTTTTCCACAAACCCTTCAGATTGAGTAAGGTAAACCTCCTCCTTTAACTCACCATTAAAAAATGCATATTTAATATCTAGCTGGTGTAGCTTCCAATGGTACTTTGTAACTGAAGGAATTAACATTCTAATAGTATTCAATTTAGCTACTGGTGCAAATGTTTCAGCATAATCAATACCTTATGTTTGTGAATACCCCTTTGCAACCAGCATAGTTTTATACTTATCTATACTACCATCTGATTTAAACTTCGGTTTGTATATCCTTTTGCATCCAATGGGTTTCTTATGTTTAGGCAATTCAGTCAATTGCCAAGTATCATTTTTCATTATAGATTCATATTCTTCCTCTATTACATTTCGCCATTCATCATGTTCATTAGCTTCATCAAAACTCATGGGTTCTATGACATTTGAAATGCTACTCATTAGGGCATAGTCTTTATACCTCTCAGGAAGTTGAATCTGTCGTGAAGATATTCTCAACCGATTATCTTCCTCCCCACTTTGTGAAGATCTATCTTCAGCTCTAGGTGAACTGTGACTGCTTGAATTGTTCATATCACTGAGTCCTTCTTGTTGTTGTTGTTGTTGTCATTGCAGGGATGGATGATGTTGTGTGGGTTCTTGTTTTTTTCGCTCTTCTTTAACTCCTTCATCAAGAAGTCTCTACCATTCCTCATGACTGTCGTTGTCATGATTTCCTGCTTCCTGCACATGGAAAAGTACATCTCGACTTGCAAATACTTTTTGAGTAGCAGGATCAAACAATTTGTATGCTTTAAATTCATAACAGTACCCAATGAAAACACATTTAATGACTTTAGCATCCAATTTCCTCCTATTCTCCTTTGGAATATGAACAAAAGCCTTGCACCCAAATACTTTCAAATTATGAACTACAGGTTTGGAACCATACAAGGCCTCGAAAGGAGTAACATTATCAAGACACCTTGTTGGAATTCTATTCTTTAAATAAAATGCAGTATTTATGGCTTAAGCCAAAAATGCATCTGATAGATTCTTACATTTCATCATACTGCATGCACACTCTACCAGAGTTATGTTTTTCCTTTCAGCGACTTTGTTCTGCTGTGGAGTGTGAGGTACTATAAACTGTTGTACTATTCCATGATCTTTGAAATATTTGTTGAAGTCCCCTAATTTATACTCTCCCCCTTGATCTGAATGGAGGATTTTGATGGATTTTCCTGTCTGCTTTTCCACCATGTTTCTGAATTCCTTAAAGTACTTGAAAACATCACTTTTTCGTCTAAGGAAGTAAACCCATGTGTATCTCGTGCAATCATCAATAAATAACAGAAAGTAAAATGCACCTCCTAAAGACCTAGTCTGCATAGGCCCACAAACATCAGTATGCACAAGATCTAACACATCTCTCTTTTTCCTATTAGGATTAGAGGGGATTTCATCTCTGTGCATCTTTCCTAATGCACATCCATCACAAGCAACCTTCTCATTCTTTAACATGGGAAGTCCTTCAACCATATTTTTTTTCTGTAATAACAATAAATCAGGATGATTGATGTGTCCATACCTTTGATGCCAAATAATCTCTATTGGCGTAGTTGCATATGTCAGTGTGTGATGTGCTTTGTTGGTAACATCAAGTTTGTATAGGCCTCTTTCTTTGACTCTCATTGCAACTGTTTTGAAATGGTCCAACAGATCCTTCACTATGCAACAGTCTTTGAAGAACTCAAACTTCAAGTCTTGATCTGTAATGGTGGACACAAAGATCAAATTTTTCTTTATTCATGGCACATAAACAACATTGCGAATGTGGCGAACTGTACCATTCGACAATGTCATAGGAATGTCTCCATATCCCTTGATCTGATGAGTGCGATCATCACTAAGATATATGTTGGCTCCATTTTGTGTTTCTTTAAAATTAGTATACCACATCTTATTGCATGTCATATGTATTGATGCTCCAGAATCCACAAAAAGAAGCGTTAGACACAAACATCCTAAGATTCTGTGATTCAAAATTTTGGAGTTCATCAATATCATCACTAGCAAAAAAAATCCGAGATCATGATTTGACGATTTTTCTGCATAATGACCTGAATGTGTTCTAGGTTTATTCCTAGCCTCATCACTTTTCTTCTTATGACAGTCTTTAACAATATGTCTAGGTCGACCACAATAAAAAAAAATATTTGACTCATTCTTGTCAGATTGCATATCTTGATTTGGAGATTGTCTTCTCTGCGATGAACTGTCTCTCTGCCATGAACTGCCTCCTTTGCCTCTTTCTCCATATCTCCCTCTCGCAGATCTCTTATTTGACCACAATGCCAAATCTTTATTATGAGGCTTCAGATTCTCGCGCCTCTCTTCCTCTTGCAGCAAGATACCTGTCAGTTCTTCAAACGCGAGAGGTTTCTCCCTTCTCGCGAGACCTGTTATGAACATATGATAATCTTCTAGCATATCGTTTAAGGTAATAGTGACCATGCCAGTGTTGGAAACAATTTCCCCTATATTTACTACCTTATCTTTCACCTCTTTAATACGACCCAAAGATGAACTAACAGATTCATTTACATCCATTTTAATGCCTAGCAATTTAATTTTTAGAAACAAAATGTGATTTGTGTTGCTAGTTTCATACAATGCTTTAAGCGTTGTCCATGTTGCAGCATAAGTTGTAGTGTCTCTAATATGTGGAATTATGCTATCTTTAACTGACATGCGCAACAATACCTTTGCCTTGTTTTTTCTCTTCTCCCAATCTTGAATCTGTGTTGTTGTTGCACCGACAACTGCATCAGGTTTTAGTTCAGTTCCCTTCGTAATGTTCCATACACCATAACCTTCCATGAGTGTCTGCATCTTGAATTTCGAGTTAATGAAGTTCGAGCCATCTAACTTGTTGGCTTCGTTGAAGTAGGTCTCTGCTAGCGGATTCGTCATTGCTGCAATTTAGTCTCTGCAAGTGAATCACCAAGGATATGCAACTTTTTGTCGAGTTTTCGCCTGTGTTGAACAGTCCGTTGCTCTAACTTCGAATGATTGATCCAACTCTATCTCTGTACTCATCTTAAATCATCCATGCATGCATCCACCTTTAAATCATAACACCACCTCACATGCATATATCAACCTTTAAATCATGCATGCACCTTAATATCCAAAATATCCACCTTTTTAAATTTTATACTTCAAAACTAAAACCTACTTTAAATAAAAAAATCACTTCAAAATAAAGCTCACTCTAATAAACTTTATAATCCATATAAAGTTTAAATTCCAACATGCATTCACTTTAATTTCTTAAAACGTATCCACTTAATAAAAAGACTTATAACTGCATGCTTCACTTAATAAGTCACTCTTCACTTCAAGCTTCAATTAAAAAACTCCACTCCAATTTTAACAAAAAAATTTATAACCCACTCATGCAAATGAATTTCAAACTCCAAACAAGCAACTTGCTCACGTACCAAATTAATTCACGCATTACCTTATTCAAGGCTAAAAATCTCGCACCAAATCCACGCTTTGAGTCCGCACCTCAGGTTTTATTTGGGTTGCGGAAATCATAAAAAATTTCCGCACTGTGTTCTCAGTTGGAGTGCGGAAATTTTTTTGTTTTCAATGTGGAGAAAGTTCGAGTAGTGTGCAGCCGCACGTTTCAAGGGTAGGGACGTGTGGATCTTTATGAATTTTTGCATTTCGTTTTAATAGTTTTGATATCAAGATAAAATATGAGAAAATAACACATGGTGGGGCTACCTTCACTTCTTTATTATTCAATGAAGATTGATTACATTTTTAAATAGGAAAAGACTATTGAGTTAGTTACATGCAAACCAAAAACAATTAGACTCTCAACTACGAACTACGAACTGACACTTATAACTATTACTTACAACTAACGCTTACTCCATTATTTCCAAGTTTTTTTCAATAACTACAAATTTTATTTAGGCATCGATGTGACTTCGTTAACATCGCCAAAATATGAGTTTAAACTAGGCACCAAAAAGGATAAGTCATGGGCACTGATGGTAAAGAATTTGACGGCGCGGAAAGTGAGCCAACTCTGAAATGGGGTAAGTCAAGGGTGCTGAAGGGTGAGTTTAACCTGGGCACAGATCGAAGAAATTTTTTTTGGCGTTGGTGGTGAACTCTTACCAAACGCTGAATTAAAACAGTTTTCCCTTTTCCAATGCCAAACTAAAACAGTTTTCTCTTTTCCAATGCCAAAGGCTAATCGATGCACCGAGGATGTGATCCTTCCCACCACCAATACAAGATATTTTGCTTCACCGATCTGAGTTTGTTTGAGGCGCTCAGTTAGGTTTAAATCTCGCGCTGAACAGGGAATTTCTACCTTCGCCCAGGGAAAGGGAGTTTTGTGGGCGCCGAAACACTAGCCGACTTCGCCATCCAACACTTAACCAAAATCCCGATCTTTCCCATTTGACTTCTGAAATTTTCTGAATTTTCCAGGGATCAAATTTGAATGGAAAAGTTATATTTCAAGTTTCCAACTTTCCACAACAGGTATCAAAAAATTGAAAAAATAAGTTATATTTTAAGTTTCCAACTTTCCACAATCTACTTGAGGAAGAATTCTGGGAAATTAGAATTCAAGAACAACTTCTCAGGAAGAGACACAGGTTTCAAGCCCATTTATGCCATTCCATAATAGCCAATCATACACATAATTCATAGTCCTAAAGTGGAGTGAGAGTGGATCTCGTGAGAGCAAAAGTGGATTCATGTTAAAAATGCATAAGGCATGAGTAGGATTAGCTCACTATTCAGATATTATGGGATGGCACACAACATTCAAATCCACATATAAATCCATATGAGAACACCAAAATTTATCCACATATTTCTTTAATTAGGGAACAACATTAATGGTCTTGTTTTTCCCATAAATTAAACATTGTGATCTTTCGCGCCCAATCAACTGTGTGCATCTTCAAGCATATATATATATAACCAGCAAGCAAGATAATTTAATTCTTGCACATAGGAAAACACAGAAAGGATTCTCCACCGTGTACACCACGATAT
>JZKD02S1944126.1:617990-642868 GCA_000966675.3 Picea glauca | reverse complement strand
ATATATATAGTAAGATAATTCAATTCTCGCACATAGGAAAACACATAAAGGATGATCAATTCCTTAGACAGTTAACTATATTTCTTTTACAAACCATTTGTACATTTCTAATAACTTAATCATGCACACTAATTTTGAGAGCATAACGATAGACTTATCGAATTTAAAATCAACTCTCCAACCAATTATTTGAGGATGAGCGATTTTCTATCTAACCGTAGGTGTTGTTGCACTTCTACCCATTTATAATAGGCCACTCTAGAGCTCGGCCATGATACCACAAGCACCAATTTGATAATCTTAGCGTTTTTTTTGGGAGTCAATCAACTTAGAGAAGTAATTTAACTACCATGAAATAGATAGTTGTGTTCTTAGGTGTAGATAATAACTCTTTGATGGTCTAATTCTTAACCAACACAACATAAGTTCTTAACCCACACAACACAAGGAGAAAACTCCCTTCTCTAATACAGAGTTCATCAAAAGCCTCCCCCTACACTTCTCTTGTATGAGTGCCCAATAGGGTCCTAGCTACAACCCTGTAAGTCCAATGTTTTTTGCATCTTTCGTGCACTTCTCATAGTGGAAAAGCTTGTTTTTCTTCTCTTTCCCTTTCACATGTTATGGATGCCTCTCTTTCCTTCTATGAACTCTATGTCTTCTCTATCCTTCACTCTCCCCAAAACTCAACTTGCCCCTTCACTCAAATTCCTAGATCTTTTTCCCATGCAAGCTTTGACTCTCTCACACTTCCCAAAATTGACTGTACTCATCCCATACCTCAATCAACTAGGGAGGTGACTTCTTCTACCAACCTATTTACATTCATTTAATGGCCAATTTTGGATTTATAAAAGGGAAAATAAATGGTTGTTCACCAAAAAAAATTTAACAATGTATCTTGGGATCTCCAACATGTAGAACCACCCCTTTAGGCCTCCTCACTCTTCCCTACTTGTGGTATCATAGTCTCTATCAATGGTTGGTCAATTAACTATTTGGTTTTCTTCATTAAATGAAATAAATTGTATACAATGTTTTAATATGTTTAGATCAGTGTGGTGTTGGAGATACTTCACACACACCTAAGATTTTTTTTTTCCTAAGGTTTTCCCTATGTTTATTAGTCATTATTCATTCTCCTATAGTTTAGGGAGAATATTCATTTTCTTACATTTTAGGAGAATATTCTCTTCAGTTCACAATTCAGTTTGATCAGTTGAGTGGAGTCTAGATGTCACATTGGGATCATCACCATGCAACATTGGGATCATCATCAACTAATGCGCATTGTCCTTGGGATTATCACTTGACTAGCGCATTAATCATGATTCCATGATCTCCTCCTCACTTCACTCTGTTTCAGTGAGTTAACTTAAGACTGAGAGGCTAGTTAACTTAGACTTGGTGGCAGTTCACTCCTATAACTATCAGTGTGTGTCCAGATTACTCTAGACCACCAGTATGGCGAATTGTTTCTCTTCTAGTGCGCATTAGTTGATTTATACATATTATATCATTTGTAAATTATCATTCATTCATTTGGTTAATGCAAATTTTTTGTTCTCACTCTCTCGTTTCTTTGTTCTCTCATTTTTCTGCAAACTGTGTATGTCATTTTCTAGCTAGATCTTATCTGTCCAGGTTCATTAACATTTACATGGTATCAGAGTCAATGGATTGCTAGGAAAAAGGCACGCAAAATTCTTTTTTCAGGTACCGAATATTGAAGACAGCGGGAAAAATGGAATTTCCAAAAGAATTCATTCTTACACCGTACAATTTCTTTTCATGGAAGGAAAATATGATAGTGCATCTTCGAAGCAGAGGATTATACAGGTTAAGCATGAACATGGAGAATGAACCCACATCATCCATAGAAAAATCCAAGTTTCTCAATCAAATGGATGAAGTGTTTGGATCTATTTGCAGTCTCATTTTCCTAACCTCTTCTTTCACATATCCTACTGTAAAACCCCCAATCAAGCCTGAACCACAATGGAAGGGATTTTTGGAAAATAGGACGAGATGAGGGGACACATGGTCAAAGTGGAATTTCTCACTTTGGATCCAAAAACCTTCCAATATTTCTTTACCAAATATAAGGATTTGTTGTCGCAACTCAATACTTGCGGGGTTGATAAATCTAAGGAGGAGAAACAAATGGTTCTTACCATTCTCTCTAGACTTGGTCCAGAATAATCAATGTTTGTATCCACATTTCATTCATTTAGGCTTGCCTCTGGAGATACCTAGACCATGCCCTCTCTTACGGCCTTTAACAAGTCTCTGATGCAAAAGGAGACCAAGCTCATCAATATGGGAAAAATCAAAGGCTCAAAGGCGCATGCACTTGCTGTGCAAGATGGTAGCAGTCACTAAAATAAAAAATCTAAACACAAAGACAAAGGGAAGGGACATGAAAATCCAAATAAGGAAGGGTACTCAAAACCCTTCAATGATTCCCTTGGATCCAAAGGTGGAAAGGGAAGAAAATGGGAGAAATGCACTTACTGCCATAAAGGATTCCATCCAGAATCCGCATGTATGAAGAAACATATAGATCAAATAGCTCGAATAATTCAACAAAACAAACTTGGATATCGCATCCCAGAGGGTTCTAAGAAGAAGAAGATAGAAGATCATAATCCCAAGAAAGACAATTCTAGCCATGCTTTGATTGCCATCAAGTCCTTTCTCGATGCTTGGATTGTAGATTCAAGAGTATCACACCACATGGAAGCCACAAAAAATGTCTACTCTTCATTGGATGCATGAAAAGGTCTTCCTATTCGAATGGGGGACAAATCTCCAGTCGAGGTCACCGGGAAAGGAAGAATTGAACTCACAAATGCAAGCTTGGAGAATGTGCTACACATTTCCACACTTTCTGTCAATCTTATCTCTATGTATCAGATGACAAAATCAGACACCAGAAAGAGAGTTATATTCATACCTGATGCTGTGGATATCTATGAAATGCAAACCAATTCCAAGGTTGTAAGAGCCAAATTAAATAAACAACCATTTAATTTACAACAGAGCAGTAAAATTTAAGAGTTACTTCATTTAGCACATTCGCAATCTAATTCATCAATAATAATAAAATTTAATAACAAATTAATACAAAAACAATGCATATTTCTTGGTAAATACTTGAACCTGATGCTATTGTCCCTCCTGTTGTCCACAGCTTGCCTCCTTGATCTCTTATGAACACTTCTCAAAATCGTTCCTCCCTGCCAACTAGGTAGCTCCCTAGCTCTAGGATATCAATGGATATCCTGGCCTCTGTGCCCAAAACCCCCAGCAACTCCGATGCACTGTATCAATACCACTCACAAAATTTCCTCCCTCTCTGCAAATCCCAGAGCTCCCAAAATCCATCCCTAACCTCCGTAGAATAATCCTCCCATCTGACTCCTTCCCTTCCTTATCCCTCCTTCACCGACTTCCCCCTCATTTACTCCCTACCTAACCCATTTATTACCCCTTATCCCTTCCCGTTAATGCCCCCTTATCCCCTTTSTTTAATATCTTATCCTTCCRCAATTAATAAMTTATCCCYTTGTTGTGTAYRTGACCTTTCAATTTAATTAAATAACTTATTAATTTATTAAATTTAATACTCATGTTTTAAATGTAATTTGTAGTTAAATTATTAATTAATTATTCACAATTATAACCTTTAATTAATTAATAACTTACTTAATTAATATCATTAAATCATCTTTGTTTAATTAATACATTGTTAACACAATTAATCCCCTAATTAGTTTTACTTTATAATTTCTTAAACATTTATCCAACTAGGGTCGTTACAAAGGTTTTTACGGGTGATGTAAATCATCAATCCAGACTCTACACATTTTATGAATTTATTAAACCATATTTTGCATTACAACTTACCCATGTTGATGAAAGTAGTAGGATATGGCACAAAAGGTTTGGGAATTTAAATTTCAGATATATGAAACAACTTAGCAAGCATGGAATCATTGATGGTCTACCGGACATCCACTTCTCCAAAGGAATTTGTGAGGGATGTGTTCTTAGAAAACACCCTCAATAGAAATTCGACAAAGGAAAGACTCAGAAGGCCTCATTTACTTTAGATATGATCCACAGTGATCTAATGGGCCCTTTTAGAAATCCATCAATCAGTAAAGCAAGGTACGTTCTCATTTTTGTTGATGATTTCTCACGCTTTCTAAGGAAAAAATCAGAGGTCTTTCAACACCTCAAAGATTTCAAAGCCCTTGTTGAAACACAGTCATGAAACAATATCAAAGCCCTCCAAACAGATAATGAGGGGGAGTATGTCAACCATGAGATACATAATCTTTGTCTTGAGGTTTGGATTCAGTTGCAACACATGATTCCCTACACTCCAAATAAAAATTGATGCAGGAGCATCGCTCCACCTCAGCAACATGCCATCATTCCAACACATTAGCACACATTTCAGAGAGGGAGAGGCACCGACCCTCACATTTTTAAATTTGAAATATAATCTTGTATGGATTCATGTTGTAAGTTCGAGTGAAGAACAAGCCATGTCTTTGTACACGCAAAAGTTAAGGTCACCTTTAATGGCTGACAGGTTGATGGCTCTAGGCTCAATTTAGACTAGATGGCCATTTATGAAAATTCAATGTAATAGATGAGGTTAGGTGGAGAGGATAAGCTCATAGAGCCCTCTTTTGTAAAAAAAAAAAAGGGAGGGAAGGAGAGATATTGGTAATAAGGAATATAGGTCTCAGAAGAAGAACTCTAGATAGAGTTAGATTAGGAGAGCTTGAGAGAACTAGGACTTTGTCACAGTCCAATTTTTGTAAAACATTTGTATAGACACACAGAGATAATATAAAATAAGTTTTTCCTACATATGGTTATTCATGTGTTTATGTATTTCATGAATGAATGTTGTGGATGTATGATAAGTTTCATTCATAGTAGGATATAGATTTATTTTATCCTCGTTTAAGTGTTTATATTGCTCTGGGTTCTTTAGGTCGTCCAAGGAGTGCACAATAGATCATTGGAGGTTCTGTAGCCAGCTCAAGGAGTGCACATCTGAACTTTGTGGGGTCAGAAATAATGTTCGAGGAGGGCGCACTAGGGTGATAACAATATAAAGAGGAACCTCAAGGTTACTGAATACCTTGATGGAGGAATTTGTGCAGAGAAGGCACAAAGATAAAGAGTTACTAACCACTCTATTAAGAAGGATCTCTACCAGGTGGGCATCGAGCAGGTGCAAGTGTGCATAGAGGGAACTCTTTGTCGAGTTCAGGGAAAAGAGTATCAAAGGAAGAGACTCACAGAGTTGTTTAACACTCTGTAAGAAAATGCTTAGCAAGGTGTTCTTCGACCAGAAGGTTGTCAGGAGGGCATGAAGTTTTCCTTTGAAAGGAAACAAAAGGGTCGAGACCCTTAAGATACCAAGTAAATTGAAAATATTAGAAGAGATAATGCAAGGAGTGTGTGGGAGATGGACTTATTCCAAGTCCTAAAGCTCAAAAGAGACAAGCGCTTTAAGAAGTGAAGACGAGACCCAAGGCAGTCGGGTTTGCAAGGAGAAAGGTCAAAGGTCAAAGCCTTTGAACACTGACAAAATATTCCAAGTCGAAATAAATTGAAACGTCAAGAGGAGGAGAGACAATAGTCATTCGATCAGTTGTGGGGAGGATCCTGGACCATTAGATCAATGTCCAATGAATAAAGGAAGCACATAGGAGAGGAACAAATCCCATCCATTGGATCTGAACATGAGGTACCAGGAACCGTTGGATCTAAAGGTAAGTGCACAATACTTAACACTTGTGTGAATAGGAGAGTGGGCTTGTCAAAGTCCGAAAGTCTCGAAATGAGTAGTGACCGTCCATTGTAAAGGAGGATAGGTGGTGTAATATCCACAACTTCAGAAATTTGTGGACAGGGAGAGATCAGAATCGTCGAAGACCCGAAGTGGGTCCTGGCCATTGATCTCCATGGGGATACATGTCGGCATATTAGAGTCTCTGGGTGAAAGCACTCTGACAGAAATGAGTGCATAGTAGTTTGAGACTCCCGAAGCCTGAAGATCCGAAGAGCCGAACAACCAAATCCTGAAGGAGCCGAAGGGAGGAAGAGCCGAAGCGCGAAGGGTCAAAAGTCGTAGAGATGAAAGAGAAATCTAGACCGTCAGATCCATAAAGCGTACGTGGCGATGGATCGTGAACTCTAGGAGAAAGTACTCCGAGAGAAAAGAGAATGAGAAGTTTGAGATTTGAGATTGTTGAAGCCCAAACAACCGAAGAAGTTGGGAGTTGTTGATATGGGTTGGACAGGTGTCACCAGATCGTGAACTTTGAAGAATCATACTACGAGGTTTTTGTGAAGTTGTGTTTTAGAGTGTCTCTAAGTGTCGAATCTTGAAATGTCTAGGGGTCATTGATACGAAGGAAGGAATGTGGATCGTTGACCTGTGAAGAGACGTGTGGAGGATGGAGATTCAATCTGTTGGGTAGTCGTTGGATCAAGGAGAACAAATGTCAGAGGATCTGACACTCTGGAAGGATTCCCTCTAGAGATTTGTGTTTGTTGATATTTGAGAATTCTGAAGGCTGAAGTCCCAAAGTGGATGACAGTCGTTGATTTGATAGTGGACATGTTGTGCCAGATCTAGAACTTTGGGTACAGAACACTCCAGAGGAAAGTAGAGGGTGAAAGAATCAAATTCCTGAAGGAGATCTCAATCATTGATCGAGGAGGAGGTCGAAGGACCATTGATCTTTTCTTGGTTGGAAAGATCCAAAGTCATGAAGAGAATCAGGGTCATTGATTTGGAGAGGATTCATGGAAGAAGATCTGTCACTCCAGAAGAAAGTGGTTGAATGAAGTTGAATAACTCATAAAGAGCACAACACTGGAGTTTGTTTAAGCTATTGGATCAAGGAAGATAGGTGCCAGAAGATCCGACACTCCAGAAAGATTCACTCCGAAGATTTGTGCTTGTGGAGAGAGGATATAGATCATTGATTGGAGTAGATGTGTGGCATCCAATCTATAACTCCGGGTACGAATAAATCCGGGAGAAAGGAGTTCTGTAAGGAGAAAAAACGCTCGAAGGCCGGAGAGCCAAAGTGCATTAGAACCATCCATTATCTCAGGATAAGTGTCAGCATATATTCCACTCCAGAATATTGTTATACGAGGTAAAGAAGAGAGTTGAGAACTAAAACTCCAGAAGGCCAAAGATTCAGAATCAACAACAACCGTTGATTTGATTTAGAGTTATGTGTCGATAGATTGAGGAGATCTGGATCATGCGTGGAAGGAGGAAAGAAGGCAGGAAAAGGAGGATAGATAGAAATCGTTTATTGAGAGGCATCTCCCAGGGATTGGAAATCAATGGTCGTGCTCGATTGCAGGGCCAGAACATGCTCGCGTCTTAAATTTTCTTGAGCGGGCCGCAATTAAAACCCAAGTATCATGAAGGGCATACATGGCGCTTTGTAGTGAATTGTGGGAAAAAAAGTGGGTTGGCCTAAAACCACCCTTGGAAAATCCCGTAGTCACATATTTCCATGAGGTCATATCCCAGGGTCATATGAAGGAAGGGGCTAGCACCTGAAACTTGGTGTTTTGGAAGCGCGCAGGAATAGCCCATGGGTCTATCAGTACCTGCACATCGAAGGAAAGGGGACCTGTGTAAGATTAATAGGGGTCAAGAAAAGGCCCAAAGATTCAATTTGACTCAGCATATTAAAAGATCCTATACCAGGAGGTCGCAGAACCCCAGGAGGGGAGGGGGGCTGCATCAAAAATGGAGTTGCTGAGAAAAAAAATAGATCTCTAAAAGAGATGGCATCTTGCATGCTACATGCAAAGTCACTTCTATAGAGATTATGGGATGACGCACTAATTTTTCAACCTACATCCAAAATAGACCTTCCCATAGATATTTCAAGGATAAGACCCCATATGAGGCTTGGAGTGGCCTCAAACCAGAAGTGACCCACTTTCATAAATTTGGTTCTAGTGCATGGGTTAGGATCTCCTCTGAGAAGAAGAAGGAACTTGATCCATAGAGCACAGAGTGTGTCTTTGTTGAATAACCCGAAGGTGTGAAGCAATATAGACTCATTGATCTCTATTCAGGCCGACTCATCTTTGAGTGTAGTTTCCAATTTGAGGAAAATATCTCGCATGTACCTCAATAGCCACATGAAAACATGTTTTCTCTTCCACTTGTCAGAGATGATGAGCATGCACATGTTGACTCTTCTTCATATGAGAGTTCTAATTCATAGGATTCAGGTGATTCAGATACTAATTCAGTACAGTCCAATGAAAATTCAATGTAGAGCCAAAGAAAAGGCCCAAGTGGGCCAAGACTACTCTTCAAGATGAATGATATATTGTTGGAGATCCAATTGATACTAGGAGGACTCGATTTAATTTCGAGGAGCCTCCTCTTGCAATCATTTCCACTGAACCAATGCCACCTAGGAATATTTTCTTGGTTCAGTATTTAGATCCACATTCTTATGGAGAGGCTACCAGGAATCCATTTTGGGAATCAACCTGTTGGCGACGGATGTCATTCCTAGATTGCTAGCAGGAGCAGATCCCGATGCCCATCAGTTTTATGTCACAGTGGTTTTTTATGGGTGATCAAATGGACAAAGATTCAGGGAAATGTCACTCTAACTCAGAGACTGGGTCCGACATGTATGAAACAAAGGAGGTCTTGATCTAACTTCAATCAGTGGGTTGATTAAAAGGTGAATAGGTGGAAGATTTGATAAGAAGAGTGAACAAACTACTTCGGGTGACAGACTTTCGGTAATTTGTAGAAGAAAAACTCTGAAAGTGAGATCCTCAGGTTCAGGGTTTCAAAATATTGAAGAAGGGACTTGACTGGATTCTCCAATTCCAAGTCGTTCAGCGTTAGGAAAGTCACAAGGATTGATTAGAGGCAATGCGACTGTCACAGTGATCAAATTCTACATCATCCTATAACAGTTGCAACTCGACTGGATTCTCCAATTCCGAGCAGCTCTAACACAGTTTAGACAAAGACATGAAAGAAACTGACATTCATAAGGCAAGAAGTCTCAAGAGTTCATACATAACCAAAGATAACAGTGCTTCATTAAAGCTTTACAACCAGGAGATCTGCTCTACCATCGATAGATACAAAAATGGCGAAAACTCATTCATATACTCAAAAAACGACAACAACAACAAAATCAAGACACTACATTAAAATCTTTGCGTTTGCATGGCCTCTGACAATCTGCATCTGCAGTCTATGAATGATCGTGCACCTCCGGTGGACGGAATCGAACCTCTAACGGCTCCGTAGGTGAATCGACATGCTCTTAACTCGTCGCCGGACTTTCCCATTATGGCGGAGGCGATGATAAACCACCACCAACTGCCTCAATAACTGCTTCGTGGGGATTGAGAACGGCCCGGCCAACTTGGTACTTTAGTGACGTGGAAGGCCCCTTGCGCTGACACCTAGGTTGGCTGATTGGCCTGATGAATATGCATGGAGGCAGGTGCGAAGGATCAGCGCATATGAGGGGTGGTGCACCAAAGCCGTGAGGGTGGAATAAGGAGTGACGAGGTGTGAGGGAGGTGATAGGGGAAGCTACATGGCGGAAGACGATAAGTAGAGGGGGAAGGTGATGATATATAAGGGGCACTCATTGGTGGAGGCTATCGTGGAAAGGAGAGGGACACATGGCAGGTGGTAAATGAATGATGAGATGGAGAAGGAACCACCTGGACTAAAGAGGAGATAGACAAATGACACATGGAAATGGGGGAGAGGCGGCTCAGGAAGATGACATAACGGGGGAAGGGCCCACGTTAGTTAAACATAGAGCAGTTGAGAAGGATGGGATCGTGCGAGCGTCGTTGATTCGGGTGCTTAGATATCGACCGTTGGGAAGTTGTGCGCCTGATTCTGGACCCCCCCCTTGGCTTAAAGGTAGAAAGGCAGGGGGGGTCCAGAAATGCCTTGAGCATCGTTGATCCGGGCGGTCCGATCAGGACTGTTGAAGAGATGCGCCCTCGATTCCGGACCCCCCCCCCTCAGCTTAAAGGTAGAAAGGCAGGGGGGGTCCAGAATCCTATATGCACCGTTGATCCGGGCGCGCGAATCTCTGCCGCCCAGACTTGATTATCGCTTACCACGGGCGCGCGAATCTCTGCCACCCAGACTTGATTATCGCTTACCACGGGCGCATTAGCATTAGAAACTTAGGACAAGTGGGTTTTTAACCCATTCCTTTGCATTATATCCCCCTTACAGGAAATATCGCTAACATTTGGCTCCATGGGGGGATAGAGTCGTCCCTGTGATGCTCTAAGAAATCTTTTGCAGATTCAGTGCCTTGCTGTTGGGATATGGAGTCATTTATTAGGCTGAAAAAAAAAACAATATTTACAAAACAAAACAAAAAGAGCTGTCTGTGTCTCACAGAAAACATTTTTTTAAGAAATTCCCATTTACTGGGCCACTAAAAACTTATTTTCCTTCCAGATCCTGCAACCTGTAAGTGTTGTTTGAAAATACTTCAAGGATATTGAAAGGCCCAAACCAGAGGGCATCAAATTTACTGTGCTTTCCTTTTTCCTGCCTAGGTGTATCCCATTTGAGCACCAGATCACCCTGCTTGAATTCTTTCTTCCTGCTCTTCTTGTCGAAAGCCTGCTTGATCTTCTGTTGATGATCGTAGGCCCTGTTCATGACCTGCTCCCTGATCTACTGTACTTCCACTATCTGATGAATCCTTCTGACCATATTGTCAGGCTCTCCTTCAAGGTCCTGGAGGAATTTTTCCACAGATAAGGCGAGTTGAGTAGGGAAAACGACCTCTGTTCCGTAAACAAGCTGGAAGGGTGAGATGCCAAAGGACTTCTTTGTTGTTACCCAATCTGCCCATAGAGAAAATTTGAGCTTTGAATCCCAGGCCCTTTTATTATCTTCCAGTAACTTCTTACTGAGCTTGATCATATTTTTATTGGAAGATTCTGCCAGTCCATTTCCTTCAGGATAATAGGGAATAGAGTGAATCAGTGAAATACCATACTATTCGCAGAACTGGACCAGTGGCTCAGACCTGAAGGATTCAACATTGTCAGTGAAAATCCTGCTAGGGCAACCAAACCGGGCAAAAATGTCCTCCAGGAAGCTGATAATTACTTTATGAGAAGTGCTCCTGGTGGGGATAGATTCTATCCACTTGGTGAAATAGTTTGTTGCAGTCAGGATCCATCTGTGATGGCCACTTGAGGGAGGATGAATTTCTCCGATGAAGTCCAATCCCCATTGTTGAAAAGGTGTTGAGACTACTACAGGATTTAATGGAAGAGACTTGAGATGCTTCTTCACTGAGAACTTTTTTCATTTGATGCAAGCTATGATTTCTCTGCAAACATCATGGAATAAAGTGGGCCAGTAGTACCCAGCTCGGAGGATCTTATGGGCTGTGGTCTTCCAAAAATAATGACCTCCGCAAAGGCCGCTGTGGGAATCGAACATAACCTGTTGGGCCTCTTGTGGGTCCAGACATCTTAATAATACCCCTAGGGGGTCTTTCCATTATAGGTCTTGGTCAATGAGGCAATACCTGACCGCCTTGAGCTTTAAAGCTCTCGCCTGGCTTTTTTTTATCCCATCAGGAGGCCTTAATTCTTGCAGAAAGTACAAGATATCCTTGTACCAGGGGCATGTTGTTAGTGATAAGGCACCCTGAGAATTCTTATTGGATAACTCTGTTTGTTGTATATTTGAGAAGGTGTTGATGTGGTTGATCCCCATGGCTTTGCAGTTGGACTCAGCTAGTAACTTGGCTAAACCCTGTCCCTTTATCAACTTGGTGGGCTTAATCTCCAGATCAAATTCTAGGATCTTGGCAATCCACTTCCCTCTTTTCCCATCCATGTCAGGTTGTACAAGGATGTCCTTGACAGAAGCTGAAGGAACATACGCTATCACCTTTGACTACAGAACATAGATCCTGAAGGCTTTGAGGGCCTTTACTAAGGCATAAGCCTGTTTTGCCATGATTTCATACCTGGTTTCTGCATCTCTCAATGCCTTGCTGAAGAAGGCAATGGGTTTTTCTCGTCCTTCTTCATTTCTCTACAATAAGACCGCTGCCACTGTATCAATAGAAGCAAATGAGAAAATTAGGAACTCTTTGGAATAGTCAGGACTGATAAGCACAGGTGCCTCAGTTAATGCCCTTTTTATTTGGTCAAAAGAGGCCCTGGCCTCATCGGTCCATTTCACTTCGTTTCCCTTCCTGAGCATGGTCGTGATGTGATTCACCAGCTCAACAAAATTCGAGACAAACCTCCTTAGAAAATTAACTTTCCCCAAAAAGGCCTGAACCTCTTTTTTAGACCTGGGAAGTGACAAGGCTTGAATTGCCTCCACCCTGTTGGGGTCAATTCTCACTCCCTCTGCCGATACTATATGTCCCAATAACTTCCCCTCTTTCATATAAAACAAAGATTTTCTGGGATTTAAGGATAGGCCAAACTTTCGACATTTCAGAAAAACTTTCCTCAGATGGTTGCAGTGTTCTCTGTCGGACCTAGAGAAGACCGTTATATCATCCAGGTAGATCACCACAAACTTATATTTCTCCCCGATAAAGGCTATGTCCATGGCTCGCTGAAATGTTGCCCCTGCGTTCATCAACCTGAAAGGCATTTTGGTATACATGAATGTGCCCCAAGGAGTGGTGAAGGTCGTTTTTTCTCTGTCCTCAGGCATGACTGATATTTCATTATAACCAGAAAACCCGTCAATCATGGATATCCTAGATGCACCAATTACCTTCTGCAATATGTGTTCCATGTTGGGAAAGGGATAATTTTCTTTCCTTGAGCTTCTGTTCAGGTTCCTGAAATCAACACAGAGTCTGAATTCTCCACTTTTCTTCCTTACTGGAACCAAATTAGCTATCCACTCGGAATACCTCAAGGGGACAATGATTTGGGCATCTAACAATTTCTTGACTTCTTTCTCCATGACAGGTAATAACATGGGATTTATCTGTCTCAACTTCTTCCTGAATGGATTAGCCTCTTCTTTCAGTGGAATCTTGTGTTCAATGACAGATGTGTCATAAGTTTTGAGGTCTTCGTAGGTCCATGCAAACACATCAGAAAATTATTTTAATAACCCAGCATATTCCGCCCTCTGTTTATTGGTCAAGATGCTTGATAATTTGACAAACTTAGGCTCCTCCTGTGTGCCGATGTTGCATTCGGCTATGTCAACACCTTTACTTGAAAAACTACCCTTTACTGCCACATCATTCTTATCAAATAACCTTTCTAAAGGGACTAGTTCCCTTGGAATGTGATTTCTAGGCAGCTGAATAATCTGGTGATTGGAAATTTTATTTGCAAACACTTCAGGGTGAAGTTCACCCTCCGGGACGGGATCTTGATCAATGTGCAGTGCCGAAAACTCATCGATGGTCTCAAGAAAATTTCTGATTTCAATGTCGTCCTCAAATACCTCCCAGTGCTTTACATTGTCTGGGATGGATGGTCTGTATCTTATCTCGACCTCACCATGGATCTTCGGTGGCAGAGAGGCCTTGAACAGACTAGCCGAAACGGCTAAGGAATCGGCCGAGGTATTTTCTTCCCTTGGGACAAAAGTAATGTTGAAAGCTGAGAAACAACTATCAATCAGATCCCATACCTCATTCCTGTAACTCCTGAGCCGAGGATGCTTAGCCTGATAAACATTCACGACCTGTTGGATTATCAATTCTTCATATCCAAACATGGACACCTCTTCAATTCCTAATTCCTTTGCAACCCTCATACCCAGAACAAGAGCGTCGTATTCCGCCACATTGTTGGTAGTTTCAAATTCCAACTTGTATGACAGGGATATAGTCTCTTGGTAGGGCGATATGAAAATTACTCCAGCGCCAACACCCATACTGGAGGAAGCCCCATCGAAGAACATCTTCCAGACATAGGTGATTGGAGAAGGTATATGCTGATCAATAATAGGCTGATTTCTTATCTTTAAAGGGACCTCAAGAGTTCCAGTGATCTGTAACAAACTAGTCCCTAAGTCGGTATCAAGTGCAAAGATGGGGTGGTTAGTGGGGTTTGCTTCATCACTGATAATATAGGCTAGTTGGGCCTCTCTGTACAACCTCCTGTGCTCTCCTCCAAAGACCGGAATAGTGGCATATGTGAGGTCCATCTGTCACATTCCTCCAAGTCTTTTAATCCAAGACCTTGACAACAACATGCCGAACTTGGGCGGAACATCAGCTACCACAATGTCCATGACCACACTCTTCATGGGCAATTGAAACAGAGAAACCACCAGGTCCTTGATGACTCCCAGACATTGCACCCTCCTTGAATCAAAAGAGTATAGATCATGGTAGGCCCTGGTCACTTCTAATCCCAGCTCTTCCATTACTATTTTGGGCATAAGGTTATGGGAAGCCCCTGAGTCCATGAGGCAGTTATGCAGCACTTTATCATGTATATTCAGGGATGTGTAAAAGGGAGGGGATGAATCATCTCTATCTTCAACCATGGTCCCTAAGACGACTGCAAGATTTTCATCTTGAAGGTTTATTGAGTCAGAGGGAGGCTGGGGGGATTCAGATTGTAGCAACTTGGAGAGGGACCTATTGAAGTCTTCATTTTTAACTAGCTCAGAGAGAGGTACAGGAATCCTAATCTTCTGAATCTCATGCTCAAAATTGAAGGAGGGGGAAGGTTTAGGAGCTTCTCTTACCTCAGTGACAGGCTCTTTGGCTGCTGGCGAAGCACTCTGAGTCTTCTTTTCTTTAGCTGTGGCTGCTGTAGTTTTAGTAGGCCTATATGCTATGAGGGGCTGGTCTGGGCTGTCAAAGTCTCCTTCTTTTCTTCTCGACCTAAGATTTCTATTATAAGTGGGACCAACCCTTTCTCCCTTTCCTAACTCATGGATCTGAATGTTCATCAAAGATCTTTCATATGCAGACTGATTCAAGTGGGGAAAAGGGGGAGTCTCTTCAATACAGTGAATTTCCGGGCCAAACTCATCTATCTCCTCTATTTCCTCATGATCAACTAGGTTGTTTTGGAGGGGGGTTTGAATCCTTTGATCATCTCTATCTTTTCCCCTTTGTTCCCTTGGAAAAACCTGAGGCTTATTGTTAGCAGGTCGTTTGAAACCTCTATTATCAGTGTTCTGGGGATTTATGTACATGGGATTCCCCTCTAATTCCCACCTTTCTATATTGGCAGCAAGTGATTTTATTACTCTGGATGTCTCATCTGTCTGATGGGGAAGGGGAGAGGAATTGGACGAGGGAGATTCAAGCCCGCTCTTTGACGTATTTCTATCACCGACGTTCCTGAGTCGGTTGACGGTCAATATGTTGGATTCTACCTCCACGGCTGCGTCTTGCATGTGTGCCAACGTAGCAGCTCTCCTCTCCCTTAGCAGTAGGCAGAAATCAAGATCGAAGGTGCTAGAGTAAGTGATCTTTGCAGAGGCTTCAGAGGGTTTTATCTCAACAGGAATTTTGTTATACATTTTATTAAATCTCTTGGAGAAGTCAGAAACAAACTCTCCTTCCTTTCTCTTCAATGACCCAAACTCTGTCATGTAATACATGAAGTCTTTTTTATCTCCCCACTGTCTCAAAAAGGCATTATCTAAAGCTATGATCCCATCAATAGATCCAGGAGGCAGGGCCCTGAACCAGTTTCTAGCCTCTCCTTGGAGACTATGGACAAAAATTCTCATCCATACGTCTGTGTGCATGATAACATTATCATCCGTGAAAGTGTAAAAGGCTGCTAGGTTCTCTTCAATAGTTATATCCCCCTCGCCTGTAAACTTGGGCAACTGCTTTAGGTATCCTTCTGGTGGGAGGTTATTGACAGGCTGTAGCAGCACGAGGGGAGCGTATCTAGTGGCTATGATGACCTCTATTTCGGTCATAGGGGGATTTTCTCTGGCCATAGGAATATTAAGTGGAGGAGAACTCGGAGGAGAAGGAGTTCGCGAAGGGGCTACCGGGAATGAACCTCGGAGTGGGGTGGGAAACAACAGGGGATTCAAGGAGAATGCTAACGAGCTCAAGTCAGCAGGTTCTCCTCCTTGTGCAGGAGTGGGGAAATCTCTTGTGGTCGTGGGTCTACGCCAAGGTATAGCTTCAGAGAAGAGGGGAGTGACAAGGATTTCTCCCTCCAATCCCATACCAAAAGGGGAAAACTCAGCAGGAACACTCCCAAAATTTAGGAAACGGGAAACTTGTGAGGGAGGTCTATCAAGAAACAGAGGGGGAGAAAACGAAGTTCTTACAGAAAGGAGATGGTGGATTACCTGTTTCGGCGGTGGAAGCTTCTTCTTCAGGGGCCTTTCCTTTTCTGAGAACCACCTCTGGATCGGTTTCAGGTTTAGCTAGGGGCAGTTGTGGATGAGACCGCATGTGTCTGCCTCTGAAAGCCACAATTGATAGAGTAGGTTCTCCCCAGCGGAGTCGTCACAATGGAGTCTCCAGGTGCACAACAACAATCTTGATAATTCTGATATCTGATGCACCTTCAGAATCAGTTGATCATTGTCGTTATGCCCAGGGAAAATCTTCAACTTCGTCCCCAACAACGGTGCCAGAAATGTTGGCTCCTGGATTTCTAGCAGGAGCAGAGCCTGACGCCCATAGGTTTTATGTCCTAGTGGTTTTTTATGGGTGATCAAATCGACAGAGATTCGGGGAAATGTCACTCTAACTCAGAGACTGGGTCTGAAATGTATGAAACAAAGGAGGTCTTGATCTAACTTCAATCAGTGAGTTGACTAAAAGGTGATTAGGTGGAAGATTTGATAAGAAGAGTGAAAAAACTACTTCGGGCGACAGGCTTTCGATAATTTGTAGAAGAAAAACTCTGAAAGCGAGATCCTCAGGTTCAAGGTTTCGAAATACTGAAGAAGGGACTTGACTGGATTCTCCAATTCCAAGTCGTTCAGCGTTAGGAAAGTCACAAGGACTGATTAGAGGCAATGTGACTATCACAGTGATCAAATTCTACATCATCCTATAACAGTTGCAACTCGACTGGATTCTCCAATTCCGAGCAGCTCTAACACAGTTTGGACAAAGACATGAAAGAAACTGACATTCATAAGGCAAGAAGTCTCAAGAGTTCATACATAACCAGAGATAACAGTCCTTCATTAAAGCTTTACAACCGGGAGCTCTGCTCTACCATCGATAGATACAAAAATGGCGAAAATGCATTCATATACTCAAAAAACCACAACAACAACAAAATCAAGACACTACATTAAAAGCTTTGTGTCTGCATGGCCTCTGACAATCTGCACCTGCACTCTATGAATGATCATGCACCTGCGATGGATGCAATCGAACCTCTGACGGATCCATAGGCTAATCGACGTGCTCTTAACTCGTCGCCGGACTTTCCCATTATGGCGGAGGCGATGTCTAACCACAACCAACTGCCTCAATAACTACTTCGTGGGGATTGAGAACGACTCGACCAACTTGGTACTTTAGTGACGTGGAAGGCCCCTTGCGCTGACACCTAGGTTGGTTGATTGGCCTGATGAATATGCGTGGAGGCAGGTGCGAAGGATCAACGCATAATGAGGGGTGGTGGCACCAAAGCCGTGAGGGTGGAATAAGGAGTGATGAGGTGTGAGGAAGGTGACAGGGGAAGCTACATGGCGGAAGACGATAAGCGGAGGGGGCAGGTGATGAGATATAAGGGGCACTCATTGGCGGAGGCTATCGTGGAAAGGGAGAGGGACACATGGCAAGTGGTAAATGAATGATGAGATGGATAAGGGACCACCTGGACTAAAGCGGAGATAGACAGATGACACATGGCAACGGGGGAGAGGCGGCTCAGGAAGATGACATAACGGGGGAAGGGCCCACGTTAGTTAAACATAGAGAAGCTGAGAAGTATGGGATCGCATGAGCGCCATTGATCCAAGCGCTTAGATCTCGGTCGTTGGGAAGCTGTGCACCCGATTCCGGACCCCCCCCCTCGGCTTAAAGGTAGAAAGGCAGGGGGGGTCTGGAAATGCCTTGAGCGCCGTTGATCCGGGTGCTCCGATCAAGACCATTGAAGAGATGCACCCTCAATTCCGGACCCCCCCCTCGGCTTAAAGGTAAAAAGGAAGGGGGGGTTCGGAATCCTATATGCACCGTTGATCCGGGCGCGCGAATCTCTGCCACCCAGACTTGCTTGTCGCTTACCACGGGCGCATTAGCATTCCAAACTTAGGACAAGTGGGTTTTTAACCCATTCCTTTGCATTTTATTCCCCTTACAGGAAATATCACTAACACAAACATGCAGGAGGAGTACAACTCTCTCCTTGAGAACCAGGCTTGGGATCCGGTTCCCCTTCCTTCAATAAGGAAACTTGTCAAGTGAATATGGGTCTACAGGACTAAGACCGCAACAGATGGATAGGTTAGAAGATACAAAGCCAAGCTAGTTTCCAAAGTCTTTCAGCATGTGCACGATATTGACTATGATGATATCTCTTCTCTAGTATTCCATACATTTGGCACTTGCCATTGCGGTAGCCAAGGGATGGGAACTCCATTAGATGGACATGAAGAATACATTTCCTCATGACGATCTCTCTGAAGAGATATATATGGAGCAACCCAAGGGATTTTTGTAGGATTCATATTTGGTCTGTCGACTGAATAATTCCCTTTATGGCCTCAAGTAGGGCTCGAGGGCATGGTATTCCAAGAGGGACTCCTACCTATTGTCACAGAACATTGTACATTGTAATTTAGACCCAAAAGTTTACATTCTCCGGATGATTGATTCACTTCTACTCCTAGTTTTATATGTTGATGATTTTTTTATCATCGGTTGCTCGAGTTTAGTGATTGTTGCAGTCAAGAGGATTCTACATGAGAGGTTATTGATGAAAAAAATGGGCCCACTACATTTTTTCCTTGGACTTGAGATCAATCAAGATTCATCGGGCATCAAACTGTCTCAGGCCAAGTATGCACAAGATCTCCTTCAAAGTTTTCACATGACAGACTGTGGGTTTTCTCTAACTGGTTTCCTATTAAGAGTCAGACTTGAGGATGGCGGGGACACTCCACTGGTGGAAAAAACACTATACAGGCAACTAGTGGGGAGCTTGTTGTATCTCACACATTCTAGACTAGACCTCTCCTATCTAGTTGGAGAAGTCTCCAGCTTCATGTAGGACCCACATGAGCTACATTAGAAGGTTGTAAAGTAGATCCTTAGATACGTACAAGGCACTATCAACTTTGAGATTCACTATGCAACAAAATCTACATTGGACCTCATCGGGTACACTGATTCCGACTAGGTTGGCGATAACATTGATCACAAGTCCACATCTGGTTACTCACTCAGTCTGGGTTCCAGGACCATTTATTGGTCGAGCAAGGAGAAGGCTGTTATTTCTTTATCTTCAATCAAGGAAGAGTACAAAGGGGTAGTTAACATAACCATTCAATCTATGTGGATAAAACATTTTCTCACTAAGTTGGGAATTTGGTTTCATCAGTCCATCTTCATATGGTGTGACAACCAGAGAATTTTGAAGTTTTGAAGTGATCCAGTTCAAAGGTAGCAAACAAAGCACATCGAGATACACATGAACTACATATGAGACTTAGTACATGAGGGGATCATTAACCTACAGTTCTTTCCTTCAGCAGAACATAATGCAAACATCTTCACCAAGACCTTCATTGAGCAGAAGTTCCATTCTCTACGTAGTCGTCTTGGAGTGAAGGACACAATTTCCTAACAATTGTTAGTTCTTTTTTTTACATACATTATATTTTGAGGGAGGAGTGGGGGCGTTCCCATGAGTTTTTCCCTCTTTCCTCATTTATTTTAGTGTATCTTTTGTATTTGGGTACCTAACATGGCCTCGTTGCCAGGACCCATTTTTTATTTTCACCATAGTGATGTTCAAGGGGGTGTTGGAGATACTTCACACACACCTAGGATTTATTTTTCCTAAGGCTTTCCCTATTTTTATTAGTCATTATTCAATCTCCTATGGTTTAGGGAGATTAATCATTTTCCTACATTCTAGGAGAAGATTCTCTTCAGTTCACGCTTCAGATTGATTAGTTGAGTGGAGTGTAGATGCCACATTGCAATCATCACCATGCAACATTGGGATCATCAATAGCTAGCACACATTGTCCTTGGAATTATCATCAGAATAACTCATTAGTCATGATTCCATGGTCTCCTCCTCACTTCACTATTTTTTAGTCAGTTAACTGAAGACTGAGAGACTAGTTAACTCAGACTAGGAGGCAGTTCACTCTCGTAAATGTCGGTGTGTGTCCAAATCACTCCAGACCACCAATATGGTTCATTGGTTCTCCTCTAGTGCGCATTAGTTGAGTTATACAAATTCATGTCTAAATTATCATTCATTCATTTGGTTAATTCAAATTCTTTGTTCTCACTCTCTCGTTTCCTGCAAACTATCTATGTCATTTGCTAACTAGATCTTATTTGTGCAGGTTCATTCACATTTACATGTGGCACATACAATTTCCATGTCAAAATAAAAACAACGTTGAATGTTATTAATTAGAATGTTAAAATTGTGATCAAAATGGGACATTACAAAAATGAGAGGAGGGGAGATGATAGGGGCAGGGTTTGAGGTTTAGGTTTTTTTTTTTAATTTGATTGTTTATTTTTTATTTTCAAATTTGTTTTTTTCTAATGTTTTATATATAATTGGTTTTTCATGTATGTTTATTTTATTTTATTTTCTTTCACCCTTGGTTCGTTTATTTATTTTTTTGTTTTCATTTTTTTTCTTTAATTTTTTAATTGTGTTTTTCTTTTGAGATTAGGTTTTTATGGTTCCCTAAAGTTTTTTTTTTAAGTTCTTAGTTTTTCTAAGATTTCTTTTTCTTATTATTATTATTATTAGAGGTAGAGAGGAGGGGATTCTATGAATTTCGTATTTCTTTTTAGATATTTTTTTTTAAATATTTAAACAAAAATCATTCTTTAAATTTTTTTTATTTTATTTTATTATATTTAAAAAAAACGTCAACAAACGAAATATGAAGTCCCCTTTATGAATCTATTATAAATGTTTTTTTTAACATATTGTATTTAGGGTGATAAATTAGTTCCTATAGGAGTGGTCATTTTAAAGTTCATTTTAGTTTTTTAATGACTTTTTAAGTAATGGTTTAAAAATTATTGCAATTTTAAGCCCCAGAAAATATGGTGTCACTTGTAAAATAATTTTTTATCCAAGAATTAATTTTAGGATTCTTTTCAAATAGTACAAATCATTAATTCGATCATCGTTTGAAAACGTTGCAATTTTAAGATTGGAAAAAAAAGTGGTTGCAATGGTATAAATTGTTAAGGCCATGGTTTGAAACAAGTGGTAATTTTAATATTGAAAAAAACAAGGTGTTATTAATAGTGCCCCTTTTTTATTCAAGGGTTGATTTAAGATTTTTTTTTACAACATTACAACTTTTTAAGTCCATGGTTATGAAATTTTGTAATTTTAATTCCAAAAAATAAGATGCTACGAGTAACACCACTTTTTTATTTGGAAGTTAATGTTTATTCTATCAACTGCAAAATCAAGTTTAACTATACATATGAATCATGCTCCTTGGGTAGTCTCGATGATTGTATGGTCATGAGAACACAAGGGGTGCATGATCAGTTGGGAGAACAGAGTCTTATAGGCATGGGCAAGAGAAACTTGGGTGTACGATGGTGACGTGAAAACCCAAGGGGGAACGTTTCTCACTTTCCTTGCAAGAGAGGACGAGGACCTGGGGTTGCATTTGGGAAAGGATGAGGTGTGGGTGTGTGCCCAAGGAATGGACCTGCTTGCCCTTGGAAGCATGGGCCCATTTGAATGGTTGGATGAACCAATCAACACACCCATGAAGAGTCATGTCGGATGGTTGAAAGAAACACACAAGGAAAGGGCGCACCAAAGAGGTTGGGGCACGTCATTTTGAAAGGATGTGATGGTTCATGAGTGCATGGATTCAATGGGTGTGTCTTTCCATGAAGGGGTGTGTTGGTTCCTTTGTTTACACTGGTCCGCAAAGGACGACGACACACCCAAAGAACGCGACGATTCGTGAGGGTGACATTTAGAGTCCATATAAAGAACATAAGGCACATGAGATAGAAGCAACACATCATATCATCACAACTGAAGTTGGAGAGTGAGGTTTGCAGCTCGGGAAGAGGTGAGACGAAGTGTGATGAAGATGAAGGTGAAATGTGAAGGCTTGGTTTAGTCTCTTGTTGGAGTGTCTTGAGAAGGGTGCACGTCAGAGAGGTGCAAAGGCTAGGTATGGAAGTGTGCACGTCAGAGAGGTGCAAAGGCTAGGTATGGAAGTGTGCACAATGGGGAGAATGATGTGGAGTATATATTAGGTTGAAACAGGGAGACGTGGGTGCATGAGCAAGTAGGCAAGTCAAGATGTGACTTAGATGAATTCTTGTATATCTATGTATTGATTTGGGAGCTCTTCTTTGTAAGAATTATAGAAACATTTGTATATAAATAACTATATGAGTGTTAGGCACATATTATGTCACCCAACCATATTTTTGTCTCTTTTGTATGAATGGTTGAATGTTCTTGGTTGCGTAATTGGCAAAGTATAAGAACTGTGTAATTGTTTAAGTAAAGAACGCAAGTGTAGTTGGCACGATTGTTTCAAGATAGAGTATGCATGTGTCTTGAGTGAGGTGCAGCTTGGACGATGTAATTTTAGTTTAGTCCGGTTTCCAAAAGAATATGTTGCAATGTCACATGACCCCAGGTGTTGGGAAACTTAGGTGCACCAAGTCGAGTTGGATCCCTAGGTAGACTGTGGACATGTGACCAATGGTATGAGAGCTTATTTTGGTGAATAGATCGGATAGTTCTTCGCCACTATGTCGATGATATATGTTATCAGAGCTTGAAGCACACTCCATTACTGTAGTAATGGCAGTTGATAGGGTGAAACACAAAGAGGTTTTGGCGCAGACTTGGTGAATGGTTTGGTAAGGTAGACTAATCCATCACAATGAAAATGTTTGTGAAGACTTGGATGGTTTGTGATTTTTGAGAGAAGTAAGTTCCAAACCTATGCGAAGACCTTAAGAAGACCAGGTGTAGAGTTTGTGGGTGAACCAAGCACCTCGGAAAGGTAGAATATCGTAGGACTTGTTAGAATTGTAGTTGTATATTTCATAATAGAGTGAAGTTTGAATGAATTTGGGGTTGTTGGATCAACTCATTGACATGTTGGGAACTCTACCAAATAGGCAGAACAACTCCAAATGTGACATCCAAATGAAGAAGTTGTGCAAAGATTTGTGAAGAAGTTGGGTGAGTTTGTGCATCCAAAGGATTGTGAAGGCAGAGTTGGGGAGATAGCACACAGGTATCTTGGTGAAATAGGAAACTAAGGATTCGATCATTCAAACAAGTGAATATGTTGAGTTGGGGAAAGTTGGACACATGCAGGAAACATTGTGTGATGCGAGCCAAAGATTGAATTCACCCAAGAGATGGAAGTCGTGCATGAATGGCAGGAGAAGATGGAGATTGTGAAGTGAATATTGACATAGTGTTGGGAAGGTTCAAAGAGGATGCTCGATATTGCATGATCAAAATTCAGTGGTGATGAAACATGGAAGAATAGAATGGAAATTGTGAATTGAAACTTGGCATAGTTATGGGAAGGATTGAAGAAGATGCACGAGATCGAGGAACAACCAAAATTATGCAACGATGAAACAAGAGGATTTTTTTATGGAACTGATTCTTGGGAGATGCCAAGGTTGGGGTCTCTTAGCAAGGAGGATGATTAAGGAAAACGATACGTCACAACAGGGAATAATTTGCTTGATTGCAAAGGAATACTTGTTCAATGTTTTCTTTGCAACAAAAACCACTTCATAACAAACTCTCCATTGAAGACTCAATTGGAATGGTTGGAACAAGACCAAGTATAGCAGACATAGGAGAAGATTTCTGCCACGATGGAAGTATTAAAAATTCACACACCTTGAAAGGAGATGTTGGAAGTAGTGCATTCTTTGGAAGCATGTCTATATGAGTGCTAAGGTAGAGGATGTTCACAATGTTTGCAATGTGAAGGAGAAGGAATTTTCTTTTTGGATGTGAGAGTGAGTGGGGTGAAGGTGGATGCTTTGGTGGACAATGCCGCAACCCACACCTTTGTGAGTGATCTTACTGTGAATTTCCTCCATCATAACATTTGGAATAGCAAAACCATGTACAAGTTGGTCGACTTAGTTGTGGAACTAGCAGTTGGGGTGGTTTTCTCCACACCTTTGAGAGTTGGAAGTTGGTTCAGAAATTGGGACATGATGGTTTATTCATTGAATGATCATGTGTTCGTGTCTGGGTAGGAATTTATCATATTTTCCAAGGTAGTTACACTCATGCACACAACTTTCTTAGTGATCTTGGATGAATCCAAAACACCAAATATGCCCATGAAAACAAAGAAGAATATTGGAAAAATACCTAGGATATTTGTGATCAAGTTGATTAAGAGAGTAAATAGATGTGCGCATAGACCTTGCGACATAGTGTAGTGGCAAGGGGTGAGTTAAGACATAGTGACCTTGGGAGGATTGGGTCAAATATAATGAAGGTTGAAAACAATGGTGACAATGGTGAAGTCTGTCTAGGAGAAGAAATATCAGTTGTGAAGCCTACAATACCGTAAGAAAGAGCATGAGGATGAGTTGAAGTCAACCGTCGCAACAATTTTCGATGTCATTTCACAGGAGACA
>JZKD02S1944126.1:605617-617898 GCA_000966675.3 Picea glauca | reverse complement strand
GATTTCCATTTGGCATAAAACTTGGGTTTTCCATGAGACTTAGTCACGATGGAGGCACAAGTTTGGGCAGAGTTGGAGACAATATTTTTTGAGTATGTTTCAAGGATAGATATGAATTTATGATGCAGGAGAAGCGCTCCAAGCCAGCTACATGCCAGCTAGCCAACACATCAAGCATGCATTCAATGGAAGGAGAGAGGTGTAGCCCTCTCGTTTTTCAAATTTTGAAAAGATGTATTAAATGTTGTAAGGCTGGTAGAGCCAAAAACCATGCATGTGTATAGGCTTTAGATAAATTTTTCCTTAAATGGTTGTAAGGCTGAGATCTAGATCTGATTCAGACTAGACAACCATTCAATGTAATTCACTGTAAATTAATGAGAGTTGGTGAGATGGAGGGAAGAGCTCGAGGAGTCCCTCTTTGTAAAAAGATATTCTTTGTATCTAGATGGGATTGGGAAGAGTAGAACAAAGAATAGGTTAGAGAGTAGAGGAAGCCATGAATCTGTTGCAGTCTGAGCTCATGTTGTAAAGAGGCATTTCATATTAATATAATCAGAGCATTTTTTCCTGCATGTTATTCTGTGTATGTGGATGAATGTATTTATACATTTACAATATGTTGTAGATGTATGTTAGATGTGCATTTGCAGGGATAGATAGATTTTTCTATCGGTGGGTTTACTGATTTTACGTCTGGTTCTTTGTGGCTTCATGCAAGAGGTTGCATGATAGAATACTATGGCTTCTATAAGCCAATTTGAGGAGTGCACTTTTGAATTCTACAGAATTCTAGACAAAGATGTGCCAAGAAGGCACACTAGATGAATTCATTGACTCAAAGGGAAGATTCCTCAAGGTTGTTGAACACCCTGAAAGAAGAACTATGTTGAGAAGAGCACAGAGAGAGAGGAGAAGTAGAATTGTTGAGAATTTTGTAAAGGCTCTACCAAGAGGGCATTGAGAAAATGCACAGGTTGCATTGAGGAGAACTCTATTTCAAGTTAGGAAAGAAGATAGAGTCACTGAGGATTCTGGAGAACTCTGCCAGGAGGGCCTTGAGTTGGTGCAAGTATGAACAGAAGGAACTCTTTAAAGTTCTAAGATAAGAGAAGTGTCACAGAAAGACACTCACAGGGTTACTCAACACCCTATAGGCTCAACAAAGCATGCTTGAGAAGGAATTTATAGAAGAGGGAACTTCCATCCCTTCAAGGAGAGAAAGGAACACAGACACTTTGAGGTCAGAGCCACAGATAATCTCATAGAAGATAGCACAATTGCGTGCAAGGACCCTACAAGGAGTCACAGAGGAAAAGAAAACCCTTTGGAGGGTTCGATGTTTTAGGAGCTCAGGAGAGACAATGTTCCTAGAATGAAGGCAAGTTCATCAAAGTCAGATCAAGCTTGCAGGGGAAGCGAAGGTTGAGGCCTTTGAAACTTTGAAAATATTCCAAGGGGAAGGAATAAGTTCTCAAGCTCAGGAGGGAGCATAGCTGCCATTAGATCAGTTGGAGAGAAAGAGATCTTGGTCATTAGATCTTGTGTAAAGAGTTGATAGTCATTAGATCTAGGGGAAGGAACAAAGAGTTTAACCTCTGGGAGGTCACACAGGAGAGCAGCTGAAATGGATGGTGGAGACGCTTCATGGAGAAGTGTCAAAATGCTGAGATCCCTAGGATTTCCCTAAGTTGCGAGGGATTTAAGCGCTTAGAAGCACCCCAGGAAAGGAGCCGTATGGATGGTGAGAGGACTTCGTGAAGGAAGTGCCAAATTTGCGAGAGTCATTGGATCTTGCAGAGTTGCAAGGTGGTTAGAGGTCGGTGAAACCCATCACCCAGGATTCGAGGGTCAATATGAGTCATTGATCTCGTTTAAACCCACGTTGTTGGATCAGAACCTCTACGGGGCTTCATGTATCGGGGTTTCGGAGGGTGAAGGAGTTGCACCTTGATCGCTAAAGTCACGAAGTGCTGAGCACTGAGAGCTCGGTAGAACACATGTCATGTTCGTTAGGTGGGGACCGCGTGGTTGACAGGTGGCGCAAACATAAAGAACACAAAAAAGACGGAAGTAGGTGATAGGTGGTGTACACGCGTCACTTTGGAAGGGGTCAACCCATCGGTGACTTATCATGCTTCGGGGTTTCGCAAAGGAGGAGCATGAGGGCTCAACACTCCAACTCACGAAGTCACGAGTTGCGAGTAGTGGTAGTGTTTATCCTAGCCTACAGTTATATGTAGCAGGCGCTAGGGAGGAGGGAGCCATACCTGTATCACATCTCGAGTATTGGAGGATTGGAGAAAGAGGAGTCGAGGGTCATCGACTCACTAACTTGCGAGTTGCGAAAGGTGCTTGTGCTAAGGCTCGGTTGTGGTCGCATGGAGATGTAAGGCTCACGCATGGTGTTAAGTCGTGCAGGGTGGGTTTTCATGAAGGACCTGTGGATCAAATTCGTGAGGTTCCAATAGGGATATGAGGGAGCCGCTTCAGCTCGAGGAGAATTTAGAATGATCCTGTGGGGATCACGGCCCGAGGGTCAGGGGTCTGCGTCAAAGTGGTATCAGAGCCAACAGATTTTATGTTTGCATATCATAGACAAGAGGAGGACTATGAAGGGATACAGTCTAATACCATCAAATGGTATCAGAGCTTGATTTTGTCTGTATATTGCAGGCATAGGGAGCCAAAGAAAAAGGAAGACAAAGTGTTGAAGCTCTGTGATGATTGTTGCAAGGTGTGCAACAGTCAATAGACAGTCAAGTCGACTGTAAGGAAAAGATGGAAGCACTCACGGTTGCAAAGTGACAGCAACAAGTTTTCCAGGAGGGCAGACAGGAACAGAAAAATGGCTACTGAAGGCCATGGACGCGGTGGAAATAATTTCCACCAACAATGGAGAAAAGATGAGATGGATGAAGAGCTCGCTAAGATAAGGGGGAGAATGGAAGAGCTTGCACTGCGGGTGCAACATAATGCAAAGACACATTGGGTGTATGAATGACCTCTGAGGAGGAAAGAAAAGTGGCCAGTCAAGAAATTGTTGGCCAAAGGACAATGAAGGTTGTTAATAGGATGGTTGAGGCATGCTGAATGCCTTAGAGGTGAACAGGAAATGGTTCACATATGTGAGCCAGAAGCTGGGAGAAATATCAATGATGATGAGGAGAACAGATCATTTGAATATCTCGTGAACTACAAGGAAGGCAATGAAGAAATTTCAGATTTCCAGATGGGCAATGAGATGGGATCACTAGGGGATCTCATAGATTTCTAGGAGGGCAGAGAAGAAATCCCATATTTTCAGGTGGGCAAGGGAGAGAAGGGGGGACTACTTAACAGTGTCATGAACTCAAAGGTGACTTTGGATCAACGAGAGGAGTTGATAGAGAAGGATTAGAGGAATCTCCTGATCATTGGAGGAATTCAGATATTCCTACCAAGTAGCCAAGACGAGGCTAGGGAAGATGTTGCAGGTTCAACAACAGAAGGACATCCAACAGAGACTGTCAAAGAGAAAGAAGAAATGGAGCAGACATCAAAATTTGCCATAGAAAAAAGAGCATGCAAATAAGATGTTCACTCCATGGGAGTTGGAATTAGAAATGATGGAGGATTGGTTGGACCATCCAGAACTAGTAGACGACTGCCATGACAAGACAATCATCAAGATTTTGGAAAAAGAGCATTCAAAGAAATTGCTCAAAAATTTCAACCAGGGAGCTGAATAGATGATGACTGCAATGCTGAGGTCTGCAACAGAAGGTGAATCAGAATTCCTATCTAAGGAGTAGTTGGATAAATATGGAGATGCACTAGGAGGAGAACTGGAAAAAGAAAATATGCCAGAAGAGGAAGTTGAGAAGAGACTTAGTGATAAGACTGCAGAAATGAATTTTGTAGCAGAGTGGCAAGATGAGGCCACAGAAGAAGAAAATAACATGGGAGATTGAGCAAATCTTCCCACTAAGGAGAATGAATAATTGCAGTAGGGCGGACTACATACAAAGGGACAACCATTGGATAAGTTGGACGAGGTAATTGAAGCAATCGAGAAGCTGATGGTCAGATCAACAGAAGTTGTCAACAAAGGGAAGCTGAGTAGAGGAGAACTTGCCATAGCAGTAGGGAAACAGGAGCAACAACAACAATGAAGTGATGGATCGGATGAACAACTCCAAAGAATTGGTTGGGATCCAGGTGGATTTCAACAACCATGTTGGGAAGCTCATGAGAAAGAGCTCATGAATTTCTCATAGTAGAGGAGTATGATGCAGGAGCATCTCTCCAATCCAGCTACGCGCCAACTAGCCAGCACATCAAGCGCACATTCAATGGAAGGAGAGAGGCACAACCCTCTAGTTTTTCAAATTTTGAAAAATTGTATTAAATGTTGTAAGGCTGGTAGAGAAAAAAACCATGCACATGCATAGGCTTTAGATAAATTTTTCCTTAAAGGGTCGTAAGGCTGAGATCTAGATCTGATTCAGACTAGACAACCTTTCAATGTAATTGACTGTAAATTAATGAGAGTTCGTAAGATGGAGGGAAGAGCTCGAGGAGGCCCTCTTTGTAAAAAGATCTTCTTTGTATCTAGATGGGATTGAGAAGAGTAGAACAAAGAATAGGTTAGAGAGTAGAGGAAGCCGTGGCTCTTTTGTAGTCCGAGCTCACATTGTAAAGAGGCATTTCATATTAATACAATCAGGGCAGTTTTTCCTGCATGTTATTCTATGCATGTTGATGAATGTCTTTATGCGTTTATGATATGTTGTAGATGTATGTTAGATGTGCATTTGTAGGGATAGATAGATTTTTCTATATGTGGGTTTACTGATTTTACGTTTAGTTCTTTGTGGCTTCATGCAAGAGGTTGCATGACATAATATTGTGGGTTCTGTAAGCCAGTGCAAGGAGTGCACTTCTGGATTCTATGGAATTCTAGACAAAGACGTGCCAAGAAGGTGGACTAGAGGAATTCATTGACTCGAAGGGAAGATTCCTCAGGGTTGTTGTACACCCTGAAAGAAGAACTGTGTTGAGGAGAGCACAGAGAGAGAGGAGAAGCATAATTGTTGAGAATTTTGTAAAGGCTCTACCAAGAGGGAATTGAGCAAGTGCACAGGATGCATTGAGGAGAACTCTATTTCGAGTTCGGAAAGAAGACAGAGTCACTGAGGATTCTTGAGAACTCTTCCAGGAGGGCATTGAGTTGGTGCAAGTATGCACAAAAGGAACTCTTTCGAGTTCTGAGATAAGAGAAGTGTCACAAAAAGACACTCACAAGGTTATTGAACACCCTGTAGGCTCAACAAAGCGTACTTGAGAAGGAAGTTGTAGAAGAGGAAACTTCCATCCCTTCAAGGAGAGAAAGGAACTGAGACACTTTGAGGTCAGAGCCACAGATAATATTGGAGAAGATAGCACTATTGCATGAAAGGACCCTGCAAGGAGTTGAAGAGGCCAAGAAAACCCTTTGGAGGGTTTGGAGTTTGAGGAGCTCAGGAGGGACAACATTCCTAGAATGCAGGCGAGTTCATCAAAGTCAGATCGAGCTCACAGGGGAAGCGAAGGTCGAGGCCTTTGAATCTTTGAAAATATTCCAAGTGGAAGGAATAAGTTCTCAAGCTCAGGAGGGAGCATAACTGCCATTAGATCAGCTAGAGAGAAAGAGATATGGGTTGTCAGATCTTGTGCAAAGAGCTGATAGTCATCGGATTCGGGGGAAGGTGCATGAAGTTCAACCTATAGGAGGTCGGGCAGGAGAGAAGCTGAAATGGAGGGTGGAGATGCTTCGTGGAGAAGTGTTGAAATTCCAACAGCCCTAGGATCGCCCCAAGTTGTGAGGGATTTAAGTGCTTAGAAGCACCCCAGGAAAGGAGTCGTATGGACGGTGAGAGGCCTTCTTGAAGGAAGTGTCGAAGTTGCGAGAGTCATTGGATATTGTAGAGTTGCAAGGTGGTTAGAGGTCGGTGAAACCCATCACCGAGGATTCGATGGTCAATATGAGTCGTTGATCTCGTCTCAACCCACGTCGTTGGATCAGAACCTCTGTGGGGCATCGTGTATCGGAGTTTTAGAGGGTGAAGGAGTTGCACCTTGATCTCTAAAGTCGTAAATTCCCGAGAGCCGAGAGATTGGGAGAACACGTGTCATGTTCGTTAGGTGGGGACCGCATGGTTGACAGGTGGCACAAACATAGAGCACACAGAAAAGATGGAAGTAGGTGAAAATTGGTGTACACGCATCACCTTGGAAGGGGTCAACCCATCGCTGACTTATCGTGCTTCAGGGTTTCGCAAAGGAGGAGCACGAGGGCTCAAAACTTCATCTCGCGAAGTCGTGAGTTGCGAGAAGTGATAGTGTTTAGCCTATCCTACGGTTATATGTAGCAGGCGCTAGTGAGGAGGGATCCATACCCATATCGCATCTCAGGTATCGTAGGTTTGGAGAAAGAGGAATCGAGGGTCATCGACTCACGAACTCGCAAGTTGCGAAAGGTGCTTGCGTTAAGGCCCGGTTGTGGTCGCATGGAGATGTAAAGCTTGCGCCTGGTGTTAAGTCGTGCAGGGTGGGTTTTCATGAAGGACCTATGGATCGGATTCGTGAGGTTCCAATAAGGATCCGAGGGAGCCACTTCGGCTCGAGGAGAATTTAGAATGATCCTACGTGGATCACGGCCCAAGGGTCGGGGGTCTGTGTCAAAGTGGTATCAGAGCCAACAAATTTTTGGTTTGCATATCACAGACTAGAGGAGGACTATGAAGGGATATAGTCTGATACCATCAAGTGGTATCATAGCTTGATTTTGTCTATATATTGCAGGTAGAGGGAGCTAGAGGAAAAGGAAGACAGAGTGTTGAATCTCTATGATGATTGTTGCAAGGTGCGCAACAATCAATAGATAGTTAGGTCGACTGTAAGGAAAAGCTGGAAGAACTCACGGTTGTAGAGTGACAACAACAAGTTTGTCAGGAGGGCAGGCAGGAACAGGAATATGGCTACTGAAGGCCATGGATGCAATGGAAAGGAGAACCACTAGCAACAAAGAAAAGATGATATGGATGAAGAGATCACTGAGATAAGGGAGAGAATGGAAGATCTTGCACTGTGGGTGTAGCAAAACGCAAAGACACATTGAATGTATGAATGGCCTCTGAGGAGGAAAGAAAAATTGCCAGTCAAGAAATTTTTGGCCAAAGGACAACGAAGGTTGTTAATAGGATGGTTGAGGCATGTTGAACGCCTCATAGGTGAATAGGAAATGGTTCACATATGTGAGCCAGAAGCTGGGAGAAATATAAGTGATGATGAGGAGAAACGGTCACTGGAAGATATCGTGAACTGCCAGGAAGGTAGTGAAGAAAGTTCAGATTGCCAGATGGGAAATGAGATGGGATCACTAGGGGATCTCATATATTTCTACGAGGGCAGAGAAGAAATCCCATATTTTCAGGTGGGCAAGGGAGAGAAGAGGGGACTGCTTAACAGTGCCATGAACTCAGAGGTGAGTTCGGATCAGCAAGAGGAGCTGATAAAGAAGGATCACAAGAATTTCCTGATCATTGGAGGAATTTGGATATTCCTACCAAGCAGCCAAGACGAGGCCAGGGAAGATGTTACAGGTTCAACAACAGAAGGAAAGCCAACAGACACTGCCAAAGAGAAAGAAGAAATGGAGTAGACGTCAAAATCTGCCCCAACAGAAGAAGAGCATGCAAATAACATGTTAAATCCATGGGAGTTGGAGTTAGAAATGTTGGAGGATTGGTTGAACCATACAGAACCAGTAGATGACTACCATGAGAAGACAGTCATGAAGATTTTGGAAAAAGAGCACTCGGAGAAATTGCTCGAAAATTTCAGCCAGGGAGCTGAACAGATGATGACTACAGCACTGAGGTCTGTAGCAGAAGGTGAATCAGAATTCCAGTCTGAGGAGCAGCTGGAGGAAGATGGAGATGCACCAGCGGGAAAACTAGCAGAAGAAAAGCTCTCAAAAGGGGAAGCTAAGAAGAGACTCAGTGATAAGACTGCAGAACTGAATTTTGCAGCAGAGTGGCAAGCTGAGGCCACAGAGGAAAAAAATAACATGGGAGATCGAGCAGATCTACCCACTAAGGAGAACGGAGAATTGCAGCAGCGCGAACTGCATACAAAGGGCCATCCATTGGAGCAGTTAGATGAGGTAATTGAAGCAATCAGGAAGCTAATGATCAGATCAGCAGAAGCGGTCAACAAAGGGAAGTTGAGCAGAGGAGTACCTACCATAGCAGCAGGGCAGCAGAAGCAACAACAACAGCGAAGCGATGGAGCGTATGAACAACTCAAAAGAACTATTTGGGAGCCAGGTGGATTTTGACAGCCATGCTGGGAAGCTCATGAGCATGAGGTCATGAATTTCTCACAGCAGAGGAGTATGATGCAGGAGCATCGCTCCAAGCCAGCTACGCACCAGCTAGCCAACACATCAAGCGCACATTCAATGGAAGGAGAGAGGTGCAGCCCTCTCATTTTTCAAATTTTGAAAAATTGTATTAAATTTTGTAAGGATGGTAGAGCCAAAAACCATGCATGTGTGTAGGCTTTAGATAAAGTTTGCCTTAAAGGGTTGTAAGTATGAGATCTAGATCTGATTTAGACTAGACAACCATTCAATGTAATTGACTTTAAATTAATGAGAGTTGGTGAGATGGAGGGAAGAGCTCAAGGAGCCCCTCTTTGTATCTATATGGGATTGGGAAGAGTAGAAAAGAGAATAGGTTAGAGAGTAGAGGAAGCCATGACTCTGTTGCAGTCTGAGCTCACATTGTAAAGAGGCATTTCATATTAATACAATCAGAGAAGTTTTTCCTGCATGTTATTCTGTGTATGTTGATGAATGTCTTTATGCATTTATGATATGTTGTAGATGTATGTTAGATATGCATTTGCAGGGATAGATAGATTTTTCTATCTGTGGGTTTACTAATTTTACGTCTAGTTCTTTGTGGCTTCATGCAAGAGGTTGCATGACAAAATACTATGGGTTCTATAAGCCAGTGCGAGGAGTGCACTTCTGAATTCTGAAGAATTCTAGACAAAGACGTGCCATGAAGGCGCACCAGAGGAATTCATTAACTTGAAGGGAAGATTCCTCAGGGTTTTTGAACACCCTGAAAGACAAACTGTTCTGAGGAGAGCACAGAGAGAGAGGGGAAGAAGAATTGTTGAGAATTTTGTAAAGGCTCTGCCAAAAGGGCATTAAGCAAATGCATAGGGTGCATTGAGGAGAACTCTATTTCGAGTTTGGCAAGAAGACAAAGTCACTGAGGATTCTGGAGAACTCTGCCAGGAGGGCATTGAGTTGGTGCAAGTATGCAGAGAAGGAACTCTTTCGAGTTCTGAGATAAGAGAAGTGTCATAGAAAGACACTCACAAGGTTACTAAACACCCTGTAGGCTCAACAAAGCATGCTTGAGAAGGAAGTTGCAGAACAGGGAACTTCCATCCCTTCAAGGAGAGAAAGGAATAGAGACACTTTGAGGTTAGAGCCACAAATAATCTCAGAGAAGAGAGAACAATTGCATGCAAGGACCCTCGAAGGAGTCGCAGAGGACAAGAAAACCCTTTGGAGGGTTCAGAGTTTGAGGAGCTCAGGAGGGACAACGTTCCTAGAATGCAGGCGAGTTCATCAAAGTCAGATCGAGCTCACAGGGGAAGTGAAGGTCGAGGCCTTTGAAACTTTGAAAATATTCCAAGGGGAAGGAATATGTTCTCAAGCTCAGGAGGGAGCATAGCTACCATTAGATCAACTGGAGAGAAAGAGATCTCGGTCGTTAGATCTTGTGCAAAGAGCCGATAGTCATCGGATCTGGGGGAAGGCACACAAAGTTTAACCTCTGGGAGGTCATGCAGGAGAGCAACTGAAATGGACGGTGGAAACACTTTGTGGAGAAGTTTCGAAATGCCGAGAACCCTAGGATCACCCTAAGTTGCGAGGGATTTAAGCGCTTAGAAGCACCCCAGGAAAGGAGCCATATGGACAGTGAGAGGCCTTCGTGAAGGAAGTGTCGAACTTGTGAGAGTCATTGGATCTTGCAGAGTTGCAAGGTGGTTAGAGGCCGGTGAAACCCATCACCCAGAATTTGAGGGTCAATATGAGTCGTTGATCTCATTTCAACCCATATCGTTGGATCATAACCTCTGCAGGGCATCGCGTATCGGGATTTTGGAGGGTGAAGGAGTTGCACCTTGATCGCTAAAGTCGTGAAGTGTCGAGTGCTAAGGGCTCGAGCGAACGCGTGTCATGTCCGTTAGGTGGGGACCACATGGTTGACAGGTGGCGCGGACATTGAGCACACAGAAAAGACAAAAGTAGGCGACAGGGGGCGTACATGCGTCACCTTGGAAGGGGTCAACCCATCGTTGACTTATCGTGCTTCAGGGTTTTGCAAAGGAGGAACACGAGGGGTCAACACTTGAACTTGCGAAGTCCCGAGTTGCGAGTAGTGCTAGTGGTTATATGTAGCAGGCTCTAGTGAGGAGGGAGCCATACCTGTATCGCATCTCGGGTATCAGAGGTTTGGAGAAAGAGGAGTCGAGGTTCATCGACTCACGAACTCACAAGTTGCAAAAGGTGCTTGCGCTAAGGCCTGGTTGTGGTTGCATGGATATGTAAGGCTCGCGCCTGGTGTTAAGTCCTATAGGGCGAGTTTTCATGAAGAACCTGTGGATTGGATTCGTGAGGTTCCAATAAGGATCCGAGGGATCCGCTTCAGTTCGAGGAGAATTTAGAATGATCCTGTGCAGATCATGGCTCGAGGATCGGGGGTCTGCGTCACTTTAGGTGGGGGAGGATGTAATTCTTTCTTCTGACACCCACCAAGAGTTAATGCTCGTTGGGAAGACTTGACGATGAGATGGTCAGGAGAATAGAAGGGGCATGTGATCGATTGGGAGAATGAGGTATTATAGGAATGGGAAAAAGAACCTTTGACACATGATGGTGACGTGTGAATGTAAGGTGGAACACACATCACTTTTCTCACGACAAAGGATGAGGACTTGGGGTTGTGTTTTTGTAAGGACGGGGTGCCTTGGGCATGCACCCGAGAGGTGGAATCGCATTCCCATAGTAGCATGAGTGCATTGAATAGGATGTGTGACCCCATCGAGACACCCATGAAGAGTCACTTCATATGGTTGAAGGAAACACACAAGGAAAGGGTGCACAAATAGGTTAGGGCGCGTTTTTTCTGAAAGAGGTGATGGTTCGTGAGCACATGGGTTCGATGGGCGTATTGGTCCAAGAAGGGGTGCTTTGATTGGTTTGTATGTGTTGGTTCATGAAGGAGCGTGACACACCCAAAGGAGGCGACAATTCAAAAAGGTGAAGCTTGTAGTCCATATAAAGAACACAAGGCAATGAGTTGAAGGAGACAAATCACATCAGCACAACTCAAGTTGGAAACTGAGGTTTGTATCTTAGGCATAGGTGATATGAAGTGTGACGAAGATGAAGGTGAAGTGAGAAGGCTTGGCTTATTCTGTTGTTGTATTTTCTCGGGCAGGATGCACGATATAAATGTGTGAAATTCAGGTAGGGTAGTATGCATGACATCAATAAAATTGCAACAATTAGGCTTAGGTTGTGAGAGGGAGACTTGGGTGTATGATAAACTAGGAATGTCGAGATGTGACTTAGTTGAATTCTTGTATATCTATGTATTGAGCTACATGCTCCTCTTTGTAAGCACTGTAACAACATTTCTATATAAAGACTTATACAGGTGTTAGGAACATCTTATGCCACCCAACCATATTTGTTTCTCTTGTGTATGAATGGTTGCATGTTCTTGGTTGTGTAATTGGTTATGTATAAGAATTGTGTAATTGTTTAAGTAAAGAACGTAATTGTAGTTGACATGATTGTCTTAAGGCATAATATGGGTGCTTCTTGAGTGAGGCATAGTTTGGACGATGTAATTTTGGTTTAGTCAAGTTTCCAAAACAAATTGTTGTGATGCCGCCCAAGTGGATATCGGTGGTCACCCACCTTTTTCGACTATCTCAAAACAATTTTCTGGCAATTTTGGCAATTTACTATTTTTAGTAGGTTTTAACTTCCGGGGCCATTTTGAGGGCCTAAATGAATGTTTTTCGAGATCTAGGTTCTCAATGATAGCCAAAGGCATGATTGATCCCCCAAAATGAATCTCCTCGATGATACCTTTCCAACGAGCTATCATACGCCTAAAACGGAGATCGTATGCAAAAGTTACGACCCTGGGAAGTTGATG
>JZKD02S1944126.1:589047-605607 GCA_000966675.3 Picea glauca | reverse complement strand
ACTCTGTATTTTTACAGTCTTTGTACATTTCTTTCATTAATAGAAATCGTGTATTACTGTATATCTGTGTTTATGGTTGCATCTCTGATACATTTATGTTATATTATTGAATATCTGTGATATATCTGTGCATTTCCTTATTATATCTCTGCTCTCATTTTGTGCCGAAAATAATCCAGATCATTATCCTAGCCTACGGTTATATGTAGCAGGCGCTAGTGAGGAGGGAGCCATACCTGTATCGCATCTCGAGTATCATAGGTTTGGAGAAAGAGGAGTCGAGGTTCATCAACTCACAAACTCGTGAGTTGCGAAAGGCGCTTGCGCTAAGGTCTGGTTGTGGTCACATGGATATGTAAGGCTCGCGCTTGGTGTTAAGTTGTGTAGGGCGAGTTTTCATGAAGGACCTGTGGATCAGATTCGTGAGGTTCCAATAGGGATCCGAGGGAGCCGCTTCAGCTCGAGGAGAATTTAGAATGATCTTGTGTGGATCATGTCTTGAGGATTGGGGGTCTACGTCACTTTAGGTGGGTGAGGATGTAATTCTTTTTGTGACACCCACCAAGAGTGAACGCTCGTTAGGAAGACTCGACGATGAGATGGTCAAGAGAATAGAAGGGGAATGTGATCGATTGGGAGAATGAGGTCTTATAGGAATGGGAAAGAGAACTTCGACACATGATGATGACATGCGAATGTAAGGGGGAGCACACATCACTTTTCTCACGACAAAGGATGAGGACTTGGGGTTGTGTTTGTGTAAGGACGAGGTTCCTTGGGCACGCACCCGAGAGGTGGAATCACCTTTCCATACTATCATGAGTGCATTGAAGAGGCTATATGATCCCATCGAGACACCCATGAAGAGTCACTTCATATGGTTGAAGGAAACACACAAGGAAAGGGTGCACAAATAGGTTGGGGCACGTTTTTCTAAAAGAGGTGATGGTTCGTGAGCACATGGGTTCGATGGGCGTATTGGTCCAAGAAGGGGTGCTTTGATTGGTTTGTATGTGTTGGTCAATGAAGGAGCGTGACACACCCAAAGGAGGGGACAATTCGAAAAGGTGAAGCTTGTAGTGCATATAAAGAACACAAGGCAATGAGTTGGAGGAGACAAATCACATCAGCACAACTCAAGTTGGAGAGTGAGGTTTGCAGCTTAGGCATAGGTGATATGAAGTGTGACGAAGATGAAGGTGAAGTGAGAAGGCTTGGATTATTCTGTTGTTGTATTCTCTTGGGCAGGACGCACGATATAAATGTGTGAAATTCAGGTAGGGTAGTACGCATGACATCGATAAAATTGCAACAGTTAGGCTTAGGTTGCGACATGGCGACTTGGGTGTATGATAAAGTAGGAATGTCAAGATGTGACTTAGTTGAATTCTTGTATATCTATGTATTGAGCTACAAGCTCCTCTTTGTAAGCATTGTAACAACATTTCTATATAAAGACTTATAAAGGTGCTAGGAACATCTTATGCCACCCAACCATATTTGTTTCTCTTGTGTATGAATGGTTGCATGTTCTTGGTTGCGTAATTGGTTATGTATAAGAATTGTGTAATTGTTTAAGTAAAGAACGCAAGTGTAGTTGACATGATTGGCTCAAGGCATAGTATGGGTGCTTCTTGAGTGAGGCATAGTTCAGACGAAGTAATTTTTGTTTAGTCAAGTTTCCAAAACAAAATGTTGCGATGCCGAACAACCCCAGGTATCGGGTGACTTGTGTGCACCAAATCGACTTGGGATCCCTAGGAAGACTGTGGAAGCGTGACATTCCATTTAACATTCTAATGATATCACACCTGTTCCAAGGTTAAATTTCAATGTTGCACACTTTTGTAATAAATTTTGTCTTGTCTTCCTTTACCTAGGATCACTCATTGACATTTAAAGTATTCAACAAACCAGTCAGTGATTGATTTACAATGTGTAAATTTTGTGTCATTGTGCAACATATAGAAATACCAATGATTAATTTACAATGTGTAAATTTTGTGTCATTGTGCAACATATAGAAATACCAATGATTGATTTACAATGTGTAAATTTGGTGTCATTGTGCAACATATAGAAATACCACAACTTATTTACTAGTGGGACAAGCATCATTACTATGACTTTCATAACTTGTTTTCATGACATTGTGCATCTATTAAAAAGTCTACCTCAATGTAGAGTGGTCGCAAAGTTGTATGTTTTGGAGTATTGCCACTGATCACAATCTTTGTTAAATTTCATTTGGAGGTGTCCCATGTGTTGCACATTTCCTCAATTTCAAGGCGCTTGCAACCATGGGAGAAATTACGGAGCTCAAAAGTTATGGTTAAGGCGCTTGCAACCATGGGAGAAATTACCGACTTCAAACATGACCACATCACATGTGTTAAAAAGTTCAACTATATAATGGATGTGACCATATTATGATAACCAAGAAGTTTCTAATTTTCACTTATGTAATGAAGTCCAATTTTTTTTGAGATTGCGACATCACCAAGATAACAAAATTTCATAATGAAAAGGGTGACTAAACAAAAGTGATCACATTGGTTCAAAAGTGAGAGACTCTGCATCCCCATCACACTTTACCACAAGTTTGAGAAGGAAAAAGGGCTTCTGATGTGAAAACTTATAAGAGGAGAGAAACCAAATATAAGTATAGGGTGCATCATTGAACCTTCCATATTGTGTTAACTGACTTAAAGTTTTCACAAGCCCTGACCATTATGAGGAGGTCCCACCATTTCTTCGCGATTAAAATTGGAATATATAATGTCGCGAAGGGCCACACATTTGGAATTTGGAATGATTTCACTTATTTTCATATTAAATTTTGTATTTTAGAATATAATTTTGTGTATTTTTTATTACTAGTTTGAGAAATTATTAATATTTAAGTAAAACATAAATGGGTGGTAAACCGGACATATCAATTTGAGGGAAATTGTGCAGGCTACAAACGGATGGTGAGATTTAAAATGATGAGAAAATATACGGACATGCTCCATCAGAGTTCTTCCAAATCACAGGCTTCGAAAACTATTAATATGAACTCTTAGAAGAAAAACATCATCTGTTCTTTATATTCCACTGAATTTGGCAAAGAAGTGTTTCTTCGAGGTAAGAGATGAGAAATTATATAATTTCAAGAGAAAAACACATTAACTGAGATACATTGGGAAAGGCTTAGTCTTGTCATATGTTTCCAAACAAACATTAAGTTCCAAAAACGAGAGCACAGTGCACAATTCGAATCATCGTTCATTGTGATGAGGAGGAAGTGATTGACTGTTGTGCTCCTTTCTCGGCTTCTGATCATTTTCATTATCTCTTGCTTTCAAAAGTACAAATGAGACCAGGGAAGTAAAGGAAGCTAAAGTTTTAAGCTCGTCTGCTCTTTGAAACAAGAAAGCTGATCGTTGAGGAAGAATGTGGGTGATTCTGTGTTGATGCAGACTTCCCTCCGATTTCCAGCTCACCCAAAGGAGAATGCTGCTTTACATGACAGTGCAGGCATGCGGATTCTCGTCACTGAACAGGCTGGTCGCTTTGTCATCCATGACTACAGAGGAAGAAGGAAGTTCAGAATGATAGTAGCCATGGACAGTCCCATTGTTATATCCATGTGTTTCGTAGTTGTATGTGGAAGCTGTATGACTACTGCTTTGCTGATAATGGTATTGAGAAGAATAAGAGTGGTAGTTACTGTTATAAGGATACGGCCAGAATTGCGCCTTCTTGCCAGTATTTCTTACAGCATTCAAAACGGTCATCTGATCGACATATCCAGTCACTGTCACTTTCTGTTTTTGGACGTCTATGTCGATCGTTTCTACTCCTGAGTTAGTTCAAATTTCAAATTAGATAACCGTTTAAATGCCAAAATATAAACAGACCAATATAGTTAGTTCAAATTTCAAATTAGATAACCGTTTAAATGGCATATAACGGAAAAGACTGGTAAACAATGGCCACGGCTATCATGTAACAGCAAGGGTAGGTTAATCTTATAGAAAAAGGATTTTTTATTACAGATTTCATAAAAATGAGTGAAATTTAATAAGTATTAGATACATTTAATTCATTCTCTAGATTCACCACAGAATTATCGATTTTCTACTCGGCTGGATTCTCCCATACAATTAACATGGTATTGTTACCTTGGAGCTTCGACAAAGCCTTTCGTATCTTTCGTTCGCATCCATTGCAGTCGATGTGCACTTCCATTTCGACAATCTGAAAACAGGATTCGTATTAGCGCTGTAAGCATCTGCTTTTCAAAAATCCATGCATTTGTGTTGAAAAAACATTCCTGGGGAGCTTCAAATCTCATCTGATTGCACAGAGAAAAGTATCGGAAAAAGCTTTTCCCAGGGTGTTTCAAATCTTAACTGGTTGTTGGGAGAAAAGCAACACACAATCTACAATGAATTTGATGAGCAAAATTATGGGAAAATCTTCGTGAAGGACCATTTTACCCGTTATTGTTTTCCAAATTCCAACCGTGGAGGAGGATCAGACATCTCAATACTGGATAGACATGAAGCTAAATGAATCCATTCTAGTGTTTTAATACATCTAAGAAAACATCCTCTCTGACACACACAAGTCAGGATAGGAATGAAGGCTCACCGACATGGTTCCTTTGTGGGTTCCTTGCTTCCCAAACCGCAATTGATTTCAGAACAGGAAATCGAACGAGAACAAGATGTGTTCTTATGTGCTGACTGGGTATAAGAAGAATGATTATAGCTACGCATGTAAATAGTTGTTGATGAGATAATGAAGAAGTATTTGCAATGTTTTATAGACAGCATGAAGACCGGGGAAGAAGAGGTGTATCCCACTTGCGCTCAAGGAGAGCAAAACAAGAAACAAAGACAAGTGGATGCTTCGTTGGCTTATGGAAACGACGGTCATGCTTCCTTTTCAACTTGTAATACTTTCTACACGACTTTCAAGATTGGAATTATACTGCGAGTGGGTCCTATCCCATGCTTATTTCAATGTCTCTGTGCTTTATCTTGCTTACTAACAAATCCCCATGTTTATAGCAATGTTTCAGTGTTTTTAAATACAAATTGCCATGCTTTTCTTTCTTCAGCGTTCAATTTTAAATCAATCCTTACATGAAAATCAGAGTCAAATGTAAAACAGCACAGAAAGTAAGTTCCACGTTACTATCAATGGGAATCAGACTGCAATTAGGTGCCGCTCTCTCTCATCCTTTCATCCCGTTCTCTGGTTTATTTCGTCATTAGATTCGGTCTATGGAGCGTTTTGCGTCTTTCATCTTTACACCTAAGATATTCTCGTCGAAGTAAACATCATACACTGTATCTATATCTTGTGTTGGGAAGGGGAGGTTTCCATACCTAAGATATTCTCGTCTAAGTAAACATCATACACTATATTTATATCTTGTTTTTGGGAAGGGAAGGTTTCCATATAATGCTTAACTACCAAGTTATTTCCGAGAGCATTCTAAGCTTAGTATTAGGTAGATGTCTGATTTGGTTTCTAAATTCAATGAAAGTGTTATTTTAAAAAAATGATAATAAAAAAGTTAAATTATATATATATATATATATATATATATATATATATATATATATATATATATATTCAAATTAAATTAAACTAACCTAATTAAATCAAGATAAAATAATTTTTTTTTTTTTGAAACACACACACATATATATATATATATATTTAAGTTTAATTAAACTAACCTAATTAAACCAAGATAAAAGATGATTAAAAAGTCTAATTTGCAAGGAATAGAATTGAAAAGTTTACCTAGCGCTCCATTATCCCACTCCATTATCACACTCTTTCCCTTAATAGGGTGAAGTCGGTAATTCCCGAAATCACCACCCCCTCCATCCCCTCCTCTTTCTTGAAATTACCCTCCATGTATACCCTGCCTCCCCTCCCCTACCCTCCTTCCCATTTCTATCCCCCTCCTCCTCGTGTCACTACATCTTGCCATCCTTCACTTTCAAAAGGTTCCAAAACTTGCCCCTAAGAAGGGGATGGCAATGAGGGAACCCTCCTCTAAGGGGAGGAGCGCAATGAGGGAACCCACCACTAAGGGGAGGAGGGAAACAATTAATCAAAGGGTGGGATGGCGAGCGGAGGAGGAGGAGAAGGGGGAGGGGAAGTGGGGTGGATGGAAGGGGGGTTGACTCCAAGAAAGGGGAGAGGAATGAAATGAGGGGTTGATCGTGTTGTTGCAACGCCCTTAAAACTCATCTCTAAGGAGAGAAGAGTGATGAAAAACAAGAGGGGGGAGAAGAGGAGGGAAAGTGTCGTATACCTAGTCCCTTCTATGCCTAATTAAGGGTATGTGGTAGTAAGTTTTTGACGTTTTGCCACTAAACTACTTTCTCATAAACAACTTAGGTTCTTATTCCTGAGTCCATAATATTATTTTGGATGTCGAGAAATTTACTAACGACTATCTTTACACTTAATTCGGAGCTTAGAGCATGAAATTATAGTCTTGAGACCATCGATGCAAGGGTTATTCCCAAAGCGTCCGTTGAATATTTTAATACATGAAAAAAATATTTTTAATAGTCCACTGGTGGGTAGCTTTACTAGGTCACGGATGAAAGGTTTTAGTAGGACACTTATGACATCCTTGTCATCCGGTACATCTACCAATTTCCATGTTTGATTGTTCTCTATGCATATGATTTCTTCATTCATAGATTCTGCCCATACATCATCTTTACAACTTATTCAAAGGTTAATGGATCATCTATTTGTGAAAATAAAGAAAAATCAGAAAATTAATTCGTTGCGTCTTCATTATAGATGTCACATAGACTTCTTGTATTTCTTGGTAACAAACTTGCTAAAGTTGGATGTGGAGATGTAGAAGTGCTCAGACTGCTTGTTGGTGTTTGTTGTGCTCTAGGTCTAGACTGCACACTTGTTGTTCTTACTAGAGTACTTTGCGAGGTAATTTGGGTCGCAATGTTAGGTGTAGAAGGGACTACGCACTGACATGTACATGGTGTTTGAACCACTTCATCTTCTGTGTCATTATGCTCCATTGCATCAATAATTTTGACTGTCTTTGCTATGGTTCCATCCCATGCTTCATTCTCCATGAACTAAACATCGCAGATGATTATGACTTTTCTTGTGACAAGGTCATACAACTTGTATCCTTTTTTTCCTTCAAAATACCCAAGAAATATACATTTATGTCCTTTGTTGTCCAACTTCCTTCTCAGCTCATCTGGAAGATGTGTGTATGCAACACAACCAAAAACTTTAAGTGTGCCACATTATGCTTTGAACCTATACATGCTTCTTGAGGAACTTTGTTCTTCACACTCTTCGTCGGACATCTATTTAAGATGTATAATGCAGTTTATATTGCCTCAACCCAATACTCATTTGAAAAATGTTTGGCTATCAACATACTATGCACCATTTCCATGATGGCTCTTCTCTTTATCTTTGAGACACCATTTTTTTGTGGTGTGTATGGCGCGGTAAATTTCTTGTACATGCCATGAACTTTAGAAACGTTCTAAAATTATCTTGAAATGTATTCTCCTCCTTTGTCAGTTTTTAGACACTTGATGTAATATCCACTCCACTTCTCTACAAGTGATTTAAATTGTTGAAAACCACCCAATGCATCAAATTTATGCTTTAGGAAATAAATCCATCTCTTTCTTGAGAAATCATCAATGAATGTCGGAAAATATGTACTACCTCCTATGGATGTTGTTTGCATTGGTCCATAAATGTTTGAATGTAGAATTTCCAGTGGAGCTCTCTCTATAAGACTTTCCAACTAGAAATGATTCTTTATGTTGTTTTCCAAATATGCATCCTTCATATATCCTTTCTGGTTTTTCAATTAATGGAAAACCTTTTACCATATCATTTGTGTGTACTAGCTTCAAACCTCCAAAGTTCAAATGTCCAAATATGAAATGTATTTTAGAATGGAATGTTTCTTTCATCTCTGTGCCATTTTCTCCTTTCTTGATACTGCACACACTATTTTCTTCATTGGAACTGCATGCAATTTCTGTTGTAAATGCAGTGCCTAATTGCACACTTTTTCATTTATCAACAGTTGGTTTTGTATTCTTGTTCTTGGCTAGCTTCAATATCAATGGAAACATTTTGTTACTTGTCATCTCGATTTTTGCAATAAGTAGATTGCTTGGGAGTTTATACATAATTACATAGTGATTATCTTACATGTAGATTATGTATCATTTTTGTAACAGTTGTCCTATGCTCATAAGATTATGCTTCAGACCAGAAACATAACTTTTTATTCTTCTTGCTTTGTTAAAATGTTTATACTTCCTTTAGCTAAGACAATGACTTGGATTTATGTTCCAAGTGTAACCTTGGTTTGGACAAACTCGTCCAAACTAGAAAACAATTCTATGTTTCTTGTCATGTGGCTACTTCATCCTGAATCTAAATACCATATGTCACATGGACTTGCTTGAGCAACATTGCATTCAACTAGTGACACTATATTAGGCATTTCTACAACATTAGACATTTCTAAAATGCACACCATAAACATAGGGTGAGTTTGGTTATTTGCATTGTTTGATTGATCTTGACTTTGCTTGTTTTGATTATATGGTCTCTTGTTACACTCATATGCATAATGTCCATCATTTTTACAGTAATGGCATTGAATCTTTGACTTGTCAGTTCTCTGACAACTTGGTTGATAGGTACTTGGGTTTTGACCTCTTCCACCAGTGTTTCATAGAATGCTACTGCATCTATCTCTGTCAGAAATTCTTCCTATGCCTCTAGAGTTAGCTCTCCCCCTTCCTCTTCCATGACTTATAGATGACTGCATGGAAAATGCATTCTCTAATGACATATTTGACCTATTCAATCTATGTTCATGATTAATGAGGGAATCTTGCAGTTCATATAGAATGAACTGGACCAAGTCTTTGTATTTTTCTAGAGTCACAACAAGGGTATCAAATTTAGGAGGAAGACTACTAAGTACCTTCTCAACAATTTTTTTGTCCTCTAGGGTTTCACCATGACACTTAATCTAATCTATCAGGCCAATGACATGGGTGTAGAATGAATCTGTTGTGTCTGTGATCTAGATTTTATGAGAAGAATGAAATGACTACAGATGCTTAACACATAATAACAAAGATACAATAAAACCAATTTTCTATTCAACAAGGAAATAGGCTGAAACTATAAAATGCAATGGAAAACAAGCTTTCTAGAATGGTGGCGGTTTATCTCTGAGAAGAGATGTGACGACTGGGCTCATTCACAAGAAGATGATTACAATGAGGATCTGATGGACTTTTTACAATAAATAGGAGTGTCAAAAACCCTAGACATCCCAAAACCTAACCCTAGGAGATGAAGTGCCAAAAGTCATGTTTGCCTCGTTTGGGTAAGTCAGTACATCAACTTCCTGGGGTCGTAACTTTTGCATATGATTTCTGTTTTAGGCGTATGATAGCCCATTGGAAATATATATCCGAGCACTAAAACTATCAACAAAAATTTCATGTACAATATGTTTTGATTGAGAGATACTCAAAAAAACATTGTTTAGGGCCTCAAAAACACTTCAGAAGTTCAGGACCTGCAAAACTGCTAAAAATAGTAAATTACAAAAATTGCCAGAAAGTTGTTTTGAGCCAGCTGGAAAAGATGGGTGGCCACCGATATCCACATGGATCAATCCTCCCTTCTTATGAAGCAATGGTCTCCATTGCGCTGAGCTCCCCTATCATATGAGGAAATTTCTACTGAATTTGGCCCCACGTGAGCCACTTGCCTTGGTGTAGGAGCTACCCTGCTTTGATGACTCAATAAAGATGGATCTTTTACTGTCGAGTGCCCTTGATCTATGTGTACACAATCTAATCACTGGATGCCTATTGTATGCAGTCGGGGTTGAGTTCTGTTTGTGTCAAGTGTTTTTCTACGTCTGAGGTGTCCAATAATGGTGGGAAATAAGGCCGAAGGAGGTCCATGTTGAACATTAGGTGCAGGCCAAGGAAATGAGGAATGTTGAGCTCAAAATAATTATACCCCACAACCTTGGTGATGGTGTATGACACATAACAGAGTGGGCGAAGCTTTTGATGGGGTCCTGTAAGGCATTCTTTCTGCAAGTGCAACCAAACTTTGTCACCCACTTGAAACTTATGTGGCACCCGATGTTGATCATGGCATTGCTTGTACTTTTCATTGGAATTTTGTAGGATATCTTGAACTTGTTCGCAGATGTGCTAGATCCGCTCAATGAATCGGGTGGCTTTGTCAGCTTTAGTTGGAGCAGGAGATGAGTCGACCAAGGTGACCACAAGGGGAAGTGAAACATCTATGGGACCCAAAGGTTGGAATCCCAACCCCACCTGAAAGGGGCTATGGCCAGTTGAGCTATACATGGCTTGGTTGTACCTATGTTGGACATATGGAAGACTCTTATACCATGTGTGAGGGTGCTTGGAATTATACATGCACAGGATATGCATGATCATTCGATTTATGAACTCGGTTTGGCCATCTGTCTGTGGGTGGAAGGTCATGGATTTGGTGAGCTTGGTGTCCAACAGTGACCAGAGACTCGACCAAAATGTGATGAAAAATCGACTGTCTTGATATGAGACAATGGTTTGTGGGATTCCAAAATACACTCAGACTCATTCAAAGAAGAGCTTGGCAGTGGCTTTTGTTGTGATTCTCTTCTTGCAGGGAACCATAATTGCCATCTTAGAAAAGCGATCAAAAACCACTAAAGCACAGTCATTTCCCCGCTTGGTGGACTGGAGGCCCGACATGTAGTCCATTGAGATAGATTCCCATGGCCTGTCAGGAGTAGCACCAGGGGTGTATAGGCCTTGTTTCTTAGTGGTCGGTTGGGAAATAACACAAGTAGTGCAAGACCTGATATAATTGTTGATCTCCTGCCGAACTTTCGACCAGTAGAAATGTTATTGTAGCATCGCCATTGTCTTTTTTACGCCGAAGTGTGCTACCTACCACCCAACTGTAGTGGGCCTCCCAGATCAACTTCGCTCTCTTACTTGATGGAATGCAGATATGGACCAAATGACACAAGAACCTATCCTGAAGATGGAAATTATAGACAACTACGTTTGCACCCAAAATTCGGTAGGTGGTGGAGAAGTCTAGGTCTGTTTCATAGAGTTGGGGCCATCCAGAGGTCTCATGGTCACAAGATTCTAGCACCGTGGTGATTGTCGCGACTAGTGGTCTATTGGGGAAATTAGTGACGTAGTTGGTGCTTCCTATTTTATACTTGATGTTAAGGTGGAATTGTTGTAAGTATGTGGACCAATTTTGATGGCAGTCATTATGTAATTTGCCTTCTATCTTCATGAACTGAAGTGGCTTATGATCAGTGTGGATGACTATCTCCTTCCCAAGAATGTAATGTCTCCACTGGCAGTAGGCCTGTATAATTGAGTACATTTCTTTGTCATAAGTAGGTTACTTATAGACAACATCCAATAGTGTCTCACTATGATAGACCACGGGGTGGCCGTGCTGAGTGACAAAGGCACCCACGACATAGTATGAAGCATCTGTCTCGATCTCAAAGGGTTGATGTAGGTTTAGTAGTGAAAGCACTCGGGCTGAGCACAAGTGCTGCTTCAAATCATCGAATGGTTATTGTTGGGACTGACCCCACACAAATTTTTCCTTACCACCACCCCTGGTTATTTGGTTAAAGGCCCATGAAATATGGGATAATCCCAACACAAACTTGGGGTATAAATTGGTAAGGCCCAAGAAGCTTCAATGCTCGGTGACTGTTGTTGGGGCTAGCCAATCACGGATGACTTGGATCTTAGCTGGATCCACATGTACGCCATGCTGATCAATGATGTATCCCAGGTAATGGACCTTTTCCATGCCGAAGGAGCATTTTTCCAAGTTGGCATATAGCTTGTGTTGTCGTAGTGTGTGTAGAATCTGCTAAATATGCTGCAAGTGTTCTGCCGAAGACTTGTTGTAAATGAGAATGTCATCCATATACACCACTACAAAAGTATTGGTGAATGGTCAGATGATATCATCCATCATCCTCATGAAAGTGGTTGGAACATTTGTCAAACCAAAGGGCATGACCAACCATTCAAAAAGGCCTTCCTTTGACTTGAAGGCAATATTCCATACATCTGTCTGTTCTATCGGGACTTGGTGGTAGCCAGAGTTCAGATCAATCTTATTGAAGTATTTTTCCCCTGTGAGTTGATCGTGGAGGTCATTGATTCCGGGAATTGGGTATCAGTTTCTGATTGTGATTTTATTCAGAGACCGGTACTCAATGTAGAGTTGCCAAGTTCCATATTTCTTTTGTACCAACATGATTGGGCTCTCGCAAGGTCATGAGTTGGGATGGATGTGCCCCTTTTTGATAAGTTCTTGTATTTGTCACTTTATGTCCTCATTCTCTAACATAGAGCGACAATAGACTGGCCCATTGGAAAATAGTGCGTTGGGGGTCAGATCGATGGGGTGCTTGATGTGAGAGTGGAGAGGTACCTCGGTAGGTGAGGAAAAGATATCCAAGTATTCTTCGATGACCTTATCTACTTTCTTATGTTGTGTGGAGAGGTCATCCACATAGACCTTGTATGTGGCTGTGATTTTTTGCTCATTTAGAGACCAAATCATGAAGAAGACAAACTTCGTTATTTGAGAGATGACCTTCATGCATTTCTTGGCAGAGATCAAAGAAATAACACTAGGTGGGACTTCCTCGGGTATCCTGTACAATTTCTTGTTCAAAGTAATAATAACACTACGAGGATGGGACTCATATAAAACATGAAGTTTCCATAAATAAGTTTGGCCCAAAAGAACATCACAAAATTAAAGAGGAGAAACATCACACAATACCTCATCTTTGAAGGGCTTGATGTCGTACGATAATCAACACTATTGGCTGACACAGAGATCTCGTCCTTGGCGGAGACTTCCAATGGTGTAGGGTTGTGGGTGTGGTATTGTTTGTAGGGCCATTCATTTGACAACCTATGTTGATATGAGGTTCTTCTCGCTACCTCTATCAACGATGAAGTGCAGCAGGGTGCCTTTTACCCACATTTGTAAATGGAAGAGGAGCTCTCCTTCTTCTGGCTCATCTGGTTCATCAAGCTGGAGTTTGGTGGTAGCAATGGTGGCACTAGGTCCTATGTCAATGATCTGTCTTCCTACATCTAATTCAAGAGGCTTTCACTTTGGCCACCAACAATTGCTTTGAGTGACAGTCAGGAGTGTTATGCCAAGGGCTCTTGTGGAAGTCACACCACTTCCCAATATCTTTCTTTGTCTTTCCGGTGTCCTTCTTTGCTTGTGTCTTGGACTAGTTGTACTGATATTTCACATCATTGCTTTTTCCTTTTTTTTGTGGTTTGGGGCCGCCCTTTCCCAGATTTTTCTGTGAGGGGTTCCTGGGCCCAAATTGCCGCATATTGTTTTTGAGCTTCTGCTCAATTTTGATAGCATATCGATAGGCCATGCCTAAAGACGAGATGTCTAGAAATTCCATTTCGGTCTGGATGTATCTATGTAGAGAACCAGATGTCACTTTGAATCTTTGATACGCAGCTTGGTGTGCAAGGTATGGAAGATATTTGTGAACTCTGGCATTGCTTGGTCTCTTACTTGCCGCAGTCTGGTCCATTTAGTATACAAGTCATCATAACTTCCAACAGGGTAGTATTATTCCTTAATAGCATCCCTAAAGGATTCCCATGTGGTCATGACTGTAAATAACGAGGGTTCCTCTGTTTCCTTTTGCTCACAGAAATTTTCCCACCAATCTTTGACATGGGGAATGTATTTGAGGAGTGCAAAAGTAATCTTTTCTCTATTCGAAAAGTTATGGACAAAAAAATACGCTTCTAGTAGATTCAACCACTTGTCTACAACATCCGCGTTTATGTGACTTTCAAATATAGGAATATTGAAATTTATTTGTACCTTGAATGGAGCGGTGCCTCCACTCGAAGAAGATGCGTCCCCTGTTAGTAGTCGCCGAAGGATTTGCGCGAAACTATCCATCATCTCGTTCCTCTATTCCATGAGGGCTTCCTCAAGCAACATTTTGAAAGGATCTCCTATCTTGTCATATTTCTCTTCTCCTACCATGAGAGGTCGCTTTGGTGTGTGACAGGTTTGGTCCTCAGGAGAAACAAGCTTGAGACCCAATCCTTTGTACTTTGACCTCATTTGGGACATGCATTAAGATGACAAGGAGTAGAATGCTCTGATACCACTGATCCATATTTTATGAGAAGAACGAAATGACTATATATTTTTAACAGATGCTTAACACAGAATAACAGAGATACAATAAAACTGGTTTTCTATTCAACAAGGAAATAAGCTGAAACTATAAAATGCAGTGAAAAACAAGATTTATAGAATGGTGGTGGCTTATCTCTGAGAAGAGATGTGATGCCTATGTTCATTCACAATAATATGATAACAATGAGGCTCTGAAGGACTTTTTACAATAAACAAGAGTGTCAAAAACCCTAGACATCCAAAAACCTAACCCTAGGAGATGAAGTGCCAAAAGTCATGTGGGTCTCGTTTGGGTAAGTCAGTACATCAACTTCCCGGGGTCATAACGTTTACAGACGATATTTATTTTAGGAGTAGGATAGCCCATTGGAAATATCTATCTGAGGACTACAACTGTAAATAAAAATTTCAAGATGAAATTTGTTGACCTGATGATACCCAAAAAAATGTTGTTTAGGGCCTCAAAACAGCTCTCGAAGTTTAGGACCCGAAAAACTGCTAAAAATAGTAAATTACAAAAATTGACAAAATGTTGTTTTGAGCCAGCTGGAAAAGGTGGGTGGCTATCGATATCCACCTGGATCAATCCTCCCTCCTTAGGAAGCAATGGTCTCCATTTCATTGAGTTCCCCCATCAGATAAGGATTTTTTTATTGAATTTGGCACTAGGTGAGCCACTTGCCTAGGTTCGGAAGCTGCCCTGCTTTGACTCGATAAAGTTGGATCCTTTTCTGTTGAGTTCCCTTGATATGTGTGTCCACAATATGATCATTGTATGTCTGTTTTATGTATTTGGGGTTGAGCTATTTTGGTGTCAGTTGTTCTGTTATGTCTGAGGTGTCCAATAATGGTGGAAAATAAGGTCGAAGGAGGTCCACATTGAACATTGGGTGTAGGCCAAGAAAAGGAGGAATGTTGAGTTCAAAAGCATTATCCCCCATAGTATTGGTGATGGTGTATGACCCATAACAAAGTGGGCAAAGCTTCTGATGGGGTCTTGTAAGGCATTATTTCTGCAAGTGCAACCAAACTTTTTCGTCCACCTGAAACTTATGTGGCACCCAATGTTGATCATGGTGTTTCTTGTACTTGTCATTGGACTTTTTGTTGGTTGTGGAGCCTGATTATCTTCCTGATTCAGAGGTCCTTGCTTTCAGCCGTGTTTATACCCCATGAAGTATTTACACCCCATAAGTATGTACACTCTTCCATGCGGGGGAGTGCAGAGGGGGGGTACCCTCTCTGCGGGGTCAGGGGGGGCTATCGCCCCGGCTGCGGCATCTGGGGGCAAGAGGGCCCCCAGCGGGGGTTCGGGGGTGAAGCCCCCGAAGCAAAAATTGCCTTGTAAAAGTATATTGTAATTTCATTGTAAATCAGGACTGTTCATTATAAGGTTGGAGATCTAATGGTAGAGATTATGTTAGGGTTTTTTTCCCTAGAAGGCAACCCTCTTTTATGAGGGAAATGTATCGCATCTATGGTTGACTGTGAATATTGTATTCTGAGAGAGGAGACTATGAGAGAAAGAAGAGGAAGTTACAACGGGTTTTGCTATAGGTTGTATCCCTTCATTTGCTGGATAATAATAAAGGAAGGACCTGACAATTTCTCTGGTGGACATAGCCTACACTGGGTGAACCACGTAAATCTGTGTCTCTCTTGTATTGTGTGTCTTCTGTGTTTTGTTTCTGCATTTGTTTTATTTTATTGCTTCACGGTCCTGTTTTTCTAACAACTGGTATCAGAGCATGAGGTAACTCGTAGGAAAAGAGGGTTCCTGGTTCAAGTGGGAGCAATGTTTGAAGATGGAAAGTTTAGGGTTGAGAAATTTAATGGCCAAAAATACCAGTTATGGAAGATGCAAATGGAAGACTATTTATATCAGAAGGATCTATTCCTACCATTGAGTGGAGTAACAAAGAAGCTGGTAGCCATGAAGGATGAAGAATGGGAGATTATTGATAGAAAGTCTCTAAGAACGATACGGCTGATCCTGGTAGCATCAGTGGATTTCAATATTTTGAAAGAAAAGACAACGAAGGGTTTGATGGACGCATTGGCCAAATTGTATGAAAAACCCTTGGCGTCGAATAAGGTATTTCAATTGAAGAGATTATTTAATATGAAGATGTCAGAAGGTGGGTCTGTTGCAGATCATTTAAATGAATTTAATATGGTTACTAATCAACTAAGTTCTATAAAAGTGGACTTTGATGATGA
>JZKD02S1944126.1:560939-587104 GCA_000966675.3 Picea glauca | reverse complement strand
GGGTTATAGTAGATGTCATTCTGATCACTATGTTTATTTTAAAAAGATAGAAAATGGAAGCTTTATTATCTTGCTATTGTATGTAGATGACATGCTTGTTGCAGGGACTAATATGAAGGATATAAATGTGCTGAAGAAGAAATTAGCCAATTCATTTGCGATGAAGGATTTGGGTGTTGCAATGAAAATCCTTGGCATGAGAATAACAAGAGACAAGAAAAATTGCAAACTGACATTGTCTCAGGGTGAATACACAGAGAAGGTGTTGGAGAGGTTTAGAATGAAGAATGCAAAACTAGTTAGTACACTTTTGGCTAGCCATTTCAAATTAACTAAGGAAATGTGTCCCAAGACACAGGAGGAGATAGAATACATGTCCAGGGTCCCTTATACATCAGCAGTTGGCAGCTTGATGTATGTAATGGTTTGAACAAGACCAGATATTGCACATGCAGTGGGAGTTGTTAGCAGGTATATGAACAATCCAGGTAAAGAACATTGGGACGCAGTAAAGTGGATTCTCAGGTATTTGAGAAGTACTACTACACATGCATTATGTTTTGGAGGTTCAAACACTTTTCTATAGGGATATGTTGATTCAGATATGGCAGGTGATAAAGTAAACAGGAGGAGCACCACAGGGTATGTTTTTACTATAGGTGGAACAACAGTAAGTTGGATTTCGAAACTGCAAAATGTTGTTTCATTTTCAACAACAAGGGCAGAGTATGTTGCTGCTACAGAGGCTAGTAAAGAGATGATTTGGTTACAAAGGTTTATGGAGGAATTGGGAAATAAGGAGGAGAACAACCCGTTGTACTGTGATAGTCAGAGTGCCATTCACCTTGCAAAGAACTCAACCTTCCATTCGAAGAGTAAGCATATACAATTGAGGTACCACTTCATATCATCCACCTTGGAAGATGGACAATTGAAGTTGGAAAAGATACACACTAGCCAGAATCCTGCAGACATGTTAACAAAGGGAGTAACCAGGGAGAAACTGAGTTTCTGCTCAGTTTCAGTTGGTCTTCAAGAATGAATATGAAAATGAGAAATTTGCCAGGTCCAAGAAGGTTTAGAGTCCATCATATACAACAGCGGTGGAGTTGTTGAGATTAGTCTCCAAGTGGGAGATTTTTGGTTGTGGAGCCTGATTATCTTCCTGATTTAGAGGTCCTTGCTTTCAACCATTTTTTTACCCCATGAATTATTTACACCCCATAAGTATGTACACTCTTCCACACGGGGGAGTGCAGAGGGGGGTTACCCCATCTGCGGGGTCCGGGTGGGCTATCCCCCCGGCTGGGGGGTCTGGGGGAAAGAGGGTCCCCAGTGGGGGTTCGGGGGCGAAGCCCTTGAAGAAAAAATTGCCTTGTAAAAGTATATTGTAATTTCATTGTAAATCTGGACCGTTCATTATAAGGTTGCATATCTAATGGTAGAGATTATGTTAGGTTTTTTTTCCCTAGAAGGAAACCCTCTTTTATGAGAGAAATATTTTGCAGCTATGGTTGGTTGTGAATATTGTATTCTGAGAGAGAAGACTATGAGAGAAAGAAGAGGAAGTTAAAACGGGTTTTGTTGTAGGTTGTATCCCTTCATTTGCTAGATAATAATAAAGGAAGGACCTGGCAATTTCTTTGGTGGATGTAGCCCACACAGGGTGAACCACATAAATCTGTGTCTCTCTTGTATTGTGTGTCTTACGTATTTTGTTTCTGTATTTGTTTTATTTTATTGCTCCGCGGTCCTATTTTTCTAACACTTTTGTAGGATGTCCTAAACCTATTAGAGGATGTGCAGGATCCGCTCAATGAACTGGGTGGCTTTGTTAGCTTCTTTTGGAGTAGGAGATGAGTCGGCTAAGGTGACTGCAAGGGGAAGTGCAACATCTATGGGACCCAATGGTTGGAATCCAAACCCCACCTGAAAGGTCTGTGGCCAATTGAGCTATGCAGGGCTCGGCTGTAGCTATGTTGGACATAGGGAAGACTCTCATCCCATGTGCGAGGCTTCCTGGAATTATATATGTGCAGGATATGCACGATCATTCGATTTACGTCCTCGTTTTGGCCATCTATATGGGGATGGAAGGCTGTGGATTTGGTGAGCTTGTTGTCCAACAATGACAAGAGGCTCGACTAGAATGTGCTGAGAAATCAATTCCCGATTTGAGAAAATGGTTTCTGGGATTCTAAAATGTACCCAAACTCGTTCAAAGAAGAGCTTTGCAGTGGCTTTTCTTGTGATCCTCTTCTTGCAGGAAACGAGAATTTCCATCTTAGAAAAGCGATCAACAACTGCAAAAACAAAGTCATTTCCCTTCTTGGTGGATATGAGGCCCAACATGTAGTCCACTAAGATGGATTCCCATGGCCTATCAGGAGTAGGAAGAGGGGTGTATAGACACTGTTTCTTAGTGGTTGATTTGGCAATAGCTCAGGCAGTGTAGGACCTGATATACTTGCTGACCTCCTGTAGAAATGTTTCTGTAGCATTGCCACTATCGTTTTGACACCGAAGTGTGTTTCCACCCAACTATAGTGGGCCTCCCAGATCATCTTCACTTTCTCTCTTGATAGAACAAAGATATGGCCCAGATGACACAACAATCCATCCTAAAGATGGAAATTATCGAAAACTATGTTTGCACCCAACATTTGGTAGGTGGCGGCGAAGTCCAGGTCTATCTCATAGAGTTGGGGCCATCCAGAGGTCTTATGGCCATAAGAGTCTAGCACCGTGGTTAGTGCCACGACTGGCAGTCTACTGAGGAAATCAACGATGTGGTTGGTTCTTCCTATTTATGCTTCATGTTGAGGTGGAATTGCTGTAAGTATGTGGACAACTTTTAATGGTGGTCATTCTATAATTTGCCTTGTGTCTACATGAATTGCAGTGCCTTATGATCAATATGGATGACTATCTCCTTCCCTTGAATGTAATGTCCCCACTGGTGGTAGGCTTGCACAATGGAGTAAATTTCTTTGTCACAAGTTGGGTACTTATGGATGACATCTGATAGTGTCTCACTATGATAAGCCATAGGTTGGTCGTGTTGAGTGAGAACGAGACCAACAACATAGTCTGAAGAATTTGTCTCGATCTCAAAGGTTTGCTGCAGGTCTGGTAGTGAAAGTATTAGGGATGAGGACAAGCGTTGCTTCAAATATTTAAACGATTGTTGTTGGGACTGAACCCATGAAAATTTTTCCTTCCCACCACCCCTAGTTATTTGGCTGAGGGCCCATGCAATATGGGAGAATCCCAGCATGAACCTGTGGTAAAATTGGCAAGGTCCAAGAAGCTCTGAAGCTTAGTGAGTATGGTTGGGGCTGGCCAATCACAGATGAATTGGATCTTGGATGGATCCACATGTATGCCATGTTGATCAACGATGTAGCCCAGGTAATGGACCTTCTCCATGACGAAGGATCATTTTTCCAAGTTGGCGTATAACTTGTGTTGTTGCAGGGTGCGCAAAACTTGCTGAATATGCTACAAGTATTATGTCCAAGACTTGCTACAAATGAGAATGTCATCCATACACACCACTACAAAATTATCAGTGAATGGTTGCAGGATATCATCCATCATCCTCATGAAAGTGGCTGGAGCATTTTTCAAACCAAAGGGCATGACCAACCATTCAAACAGGCCTTCTTTTGACTTCAAAGCGGTCTTCCATACATCTGTCTATTCTATCGGGGCCTGGTTGTAGCCAGACTTCAGATCAATCTTACTGAAGTATTTGGCCCCTATGTGTTTATCAAGGAGGTTGTCGATTTGGGGAATTGGGTACTAGTTTTTGACTGTGATTTTATTCGGGGTCCTGTAATCAATGCAGAGTCACTAGGTTCCATCTTTCTTTGTACCAACATGATTGGGCTCTTGCAAGGTGATGAGTTGGGATGGATGTGCCCCTTGTGGAGCATTTTTTTGATCTATCACTTGATCTCCTCATTCTCTAACAAAGAGGGGTGATAAACTGACCCATTGGGCAATGGTACATCGGGGGTCAGATCGATGGGGTGCTTGACCTGACAGTGTAGAGGTACCCCGATAGGTGAGGATAAGATATCCAAGTACTCTTTGACAACCTTATCTACTTGATTATGTTGTGTGGAGAGGTCAGTCGTAGAGACTCTGGATGTGGTTGTGATCTTTCGCTCATTCCGAGAGAGAATCATGAAGAAGACAAACTTTCTTATCTAACGGATGGCCTTTCTGCATTGCTTGGCAGAGATCAAGGAAATAATACTAGGTGGGACTACCTCGGGTATCCTATACAGTTTCATGTTCAAAATAAAAATAAGACTATGAGGCCTAGATTCATATACAACATGATGTTTCCATAAATAAGGTTGGCCCAAAAGAACATCACAAACTTCGAGAGGAGCAACATCACAAAATACCTCGTCTTTGAAGGGCTTGATGTCATAAAATAGTCGACATTGTTGGTTGACACGGAGATTGCTTCCTTGGCAGAGCCATCCAATGGTGTAGGGTTGTGGGTGTGATGTTGTTGGCAGGGCCAACCACTTGAAAACCTCTGTTTAGATGAGGTTCTTTTGCCTACCGCTATCAACAATGAAGTGCAGCGGGGTGCCTTTTACCCACATCTATGAATGGAAGAGACACTCTCCTTCTTCTAGCTCGTCTGATTCATCAGGTTGGAGCTTGGTGGTAGCAACGGTGACACTGGGTTCCACATCAATGATCCATCTTCCCCTTTCTGGTTCTGACTTAGAGACAGAATCCGCATCTGATTTAGAGGCTTTCACTTCGGCCACCAACAACTTCTTTGAGAGGTAGTCAACAATGTTATACCAAGGGATCTTATGGAAGTTGCACCACTTCCCAGTATCTTTCTTTGTCTTTCCCGTGTCCTTCTTTGCTTCCGTCTTGGACTCGATGTCCTGATACTGTCCATTTTTTCTTTGTCTTTTGTTCTGTGGGTTGGGGTCGCCCTTTCCTGGATTTTGCTGTCGGGGGTTCTCGCGCCCAAATTGTCGCATCTTTTCTTTGAGCTTCTGCTTGATTTTAACGACATATCGATAAGCCACACCCAAGGACGAGATGTCCAAAAATTCCATTTCAGTCTGGATGTATCTATGAAGAGCACCACAATACTTCAGCACCAGATGTCACTTTGAATCTTTGATACCCACCTTGGTGCGCAAGGTATGGAAGATATTTATGAACTCTGGCACTGCTTGTTCTCTTTCTTTATGCAATGTGGTCCATTTGGTATACAAGTCATCATAATTTCCAATAGGGTCGTATTGTTCCTTAATAGGATCCCTGAAGGATTCCTAGGTTGTCGTGACTGTAAATAACGAGGGTTCATTTGTTTCCTTTTGCTCACAGAAAGTTTCCCACCAATCATTGACATGGGTAACTACTTTGAGGAGCACAAAAATAATCTTTTCTCTATTCGAAAAGTTATTGATAGAAAAATACCCTTCTAGTAGATTTAACCACTTGTCTACACCATCCGCGTCTATCTAACCTTCAAATACAGGAATATCGAAGTTTATTTGTACCTTGAAGGGAGTGATGCCTCCGCTCGAAGAAGATGTGTCGCCTATAGGTAGCCACCGAAATATTTGCGTGAAACTATCCATCATCTCGTTCCTCTACTATGTGAGGGCTTCCTCAAGTAACATTTTGAAAGGATCGCCTGTCCCATCTTTATTTTCTCCTTTCATGAGAGGTCGCTTGGGCGTGCAAGACCCAAATCTTTGTACTTTGACCTCGTTGGGGACATGCATTAAGATGACAAGGAGTAGACCACTCTGATACCACTAATCCAGACTTTATGAGAAGAATGAAATGACTACAGATGATTAACAGATGATTAACAGATGCTTAACACAGGATAACAATGATATAGTAAAATTGGTTTTCTATTCAATAAGGAAATAAGCTGAAACTGTAAAATCCAATGGAAAACAAGCTTGTTGGAATGGTAATATCTTGTCTCTAAGAAGAGATGTGACGGTTGTGCTTATTCGCAAGAAGATGATTACAATGAGGCGTTGAAGGCATTTTTACAATAAACAAGAGTGTTAAAAATCCTAGACATCCAAAATCCTAACCCTAGGAGATGAAGTGCCAAAAGTCATGTGGGACACGTTTGGGTAAGTCAGTACATCAACTTCCCGGTGTCATAACTTTTGCATACGATCTTCGTTTTAGGCGTAGGATAGCTTGTTGGAAAGATTTATCCGAGGACTACAAATGTCGATGAAAATTTCATGATAAAATTTTGTGATCGGAAGATACCCAAAAAAAGTCGTTTAGTGCCTCAAAACAGCTTCAGAAGTTCAGGACCCGAAAAACTGCTAAAAATAGTAAATTACAAAAATTGCTAGAAAGTTGTTTTGAGCCAGCTGGAAAGGGTGGGTGGCCACTGATATCCACCTGGATCAGTCCGAGTCTTTCACTGACATAGTTTCAAAATATCTTCTAAGAATTTGCATTTTTGTATTCTTTGCTTTGTCTATACCCTGATAAGAGGTTTGTAATATGTCCCATGATTCCTTGGTTTGATTTGATGATGCAACTCTTGGAAGTATGCTCTCATGCATGACTTGATGTATGTAAAACAATGCCTTTCCATTATTCTTTTTTTGATCCTTCAAGTCATCTTTATCAACATGTGTGAGGGCATTGTATGATGCCTGATCTACTGATTTTACATAGCCATTCTTGACTATCTCCCATACATCTTGACCTCAGAACAATGCCTTCATGGTCAAGGAACACATCTCATAATTCTTTCCTATAAAAGTGGGAGGTTGCAGATTTGAGGTAGAAGCCATATTTCACTTTTCAACAGAGTTTCTTCTCTTGAACTTGTTCTGATAAAACCTTCTCTGATACCAAATGTTGGATAGTCGGTGGTGCGACGACGGTGTGCGCAGTTTACTCTGCACGACACAGTTTCAAATATTGTGCACCAAATAGGCTACGCGATAGAGTTCTCAAGACCACTGTGCAGTGCACAGACTATTAAATTTGTTGCACGCTGTGAATACACACACTTAATGAAATGATTTATGAATGCAAATAACATAATGCCTTACTTAGCACATAAACTCATAAATAAGACAGAAACTTGTCAATGCATAACATGCTTGATATTAATGAACTTCAACAGAGTGCGCAAATACAAAATACAATGACATAGATGAGCTTGGACTCTAATGACTTCTTCTGTTGACTTCACAAACATAGATCATGTGCTTAGACTTCTTACACTCCTTCATTGCTGCTAGTTCTTGTTTTTTCTCTCTACCTTTCTTTTCTGCTCTGCATCAACTTCTTCTCTTCAGCATCATCTACTAACTAAATGACTCAGACTTATATAGACTCCGACTGTGACTTCCTACAAAATCTAAGACTGACTCAACATTAAACATTACCATTAATTTGATTGACTCTTCAACCAATTAATTAAACTCGAGAAGATAGAGATCGGCTCCATTTATAGCTTTTTTCTTACCAACTAACTTTTGAGTAAATGTGTGACTTTGCACTTACAATCTGTCAGACTGTCTGATTGACAATTGGGCTACTAACAGATTGACTAACAGACAAATTAGCGGAGATGAAAATATCTAACCGACTTGTAATTACGATTTCCAACATCGCTCGAGCCCAGAAAGGGAAGAGATTGCACCAAGCATCAACGACGACAAAAGTTTATGGATGCCAAAGAAGAGTTTTTAGAAGGCACCAAAGGATAGTTCTTTGTGGCGCTGAAAAGGAAAATCTCCCCAGACTATTGAAAGGCGAGTTTCGGTCAAGCATCGATGGAGAAGTCCCCACCAAGCACCAAAACACAGGTTTTGTTAGGGCGTCGAAAGATGAGTTTATCCCAAGCACCAAAGGGCGAGATTCTCCCAAGTGGCAAATGGCGAGTCCATTCCAAGCGTTGAAGGAGAGTTTCATTTGGGCACTAATGACAAGTTTCTAACGACAAGTTTCATTTGGGAATCGATATGACTTCGTTAACATCGCCGAGATATGAGTTTAAACTAGGCAGCGAAAAGGATAAGTCGAGGGCATTGATGGTAAAGAATTTGACGGCGCCAAAAGTGAGTTCTTTGCCAACGCCGAAATGGGGTAAGTCGAGACTCGAGGGTACCGAAGGGTGAGTTTAACCTGGTTACCAATCCAAGAGAATTTTTTTGGCGCCGGTGATGAGCTCCTACCAAACGCTGAACTAAAACAGTTTTCCCTTTGCCAATGCCAAAGGCCAGATGCACCGAGGATGTGATCCCTCCCACCACCGATACAAGAGATTTTGCTTCATCGATCTGAGTTTGTTTGAGGCGCTGAGGTAGGTTTAAATCTCTTGCTGAACCGAGGAATTTCTCCCTTCTCCGAGGCAAAGGGAGTTTTGTGGGCGCCGAAACACTAGCCGACTTCGCCATCCAACACTTAACCAAAACCCCGATCTTTCCCATTTCACTTCTGAGGTTTCCTGAGGTTTCCCCAACCTACTTGAGGCAATTCTGAGAAATTAGAATTCCAGAACAACTTCTCAGGAAGAGACACAGGTTTCAAGGGCATCCTATAGTTCATTTATGCCATTCCATAATAGCCAATCATAGACAGAATTCATAGTCCGGAAGTGGAGTGAGAGAGAAAATCGTGAGAGCAAAAGGGGATTCATGTTAAAAAAGCATAAGGGAAGAGTAGCATTAGCTCACTATTTCAGATATTATGGGATGGCACGCACCACCAAAATTTATCCACATGTTTCTTTAATCAGGGAACAACATTAATAGTCTTGTTTTTACCATAAATTAAACATCGTTATCTCTAGGGCTAGATCACCATTGCACTGTCTACATCTCCACCGTGTACACCATCAAGGGGATATATATATATATATATATAACCAGTAAGATAATAACTTTTCGGCACTCTAATTCTTATCCCATACAACACAAGGAGATAACTCCTTTCTTTGATACACTATCCACCGGAAGCCTCCCCCATGCTCTTGTATGAGTGCCCAAGAGGATCCTAGCTACAACCTTGTAAGTCCAACGATTTTCCCATCTGTCATGCTCTTCTCATGGTGGCAAAGTTTGTTTTTCTTGGCTTTGCCTTTGCCTTTCACATATTATGGGCGCCTCTCTTTCCTTCCGTGAACTCTATGTCTTCTTTGTCCTTCACTCTCCTCAAAACTAAATTTGCCCCTTCACTCAAAATCCTTGGTTTTTCTCCCATGCAAGCTTTGACTCTCACACTTCCCAAAATTCACTGTACTCATGCCATACCTCAATCAACAAGGGAGGTGACTTCTTCTACCAATCTCTTTACATTCATTTTATTTATTTGGAAGTTGATTTTTATTCTACCAACTGAAAAATCAAGTTTAACTATACATATGAATGATTCTCCTTAGATAGACTCGGCGATGAGAACATAAGGGGTATGCGATCAATTGGGAGAAATGAGTCTTATAGGCATGGAAAAGAGCACCTTGGGAATACGATGGTGATGTGCAAACCCAAGGGGGCATGTGCCTCACTTTCCTTGTAATAGAGGACAAGGACTTGGGGTTGCGTTTAGGAAAGGATGAGGCAACTTGGGTGTCCACCCAAGGAGTGGAGTTTCCTACCCTTGGCAGCATGGGCCTATTGGAGAGGTTGGATGACCCCATCGACACACCCACGACAAGTCATGTTAGACGGTTGAAAAAAACACACAAGGAAAGGGCACACCAAAAAGGTTGTGGTTCGTTGGTTCCAAAGGACATGATGATTCATGAGTGCACTGGTTCGATAGGTGCATTGGTCCACGAAGGGGTGCGTTCATTCCTTTGTCTACACTGGTTTGTGAAGGAGCATGACACACAAAAAGAACGTGAAGGTTCATGAAGGTGATGTTTGGAGTCCATATAAAGAACATAAGGCACATGAGCTAGAAGGAACACATAAGATCATCACAAATCAAGTTGGAGAGTGAGATATGGAGCGTCGCTAGAGGTGAGATGAAGTGTGATGAAGATGAAGGTGAACTGCAAAGGATTGGCTTAGTCTCTTATTGGAGAGACTTTGACAACATGCATGTCAGAGAGGTCTGAATCTTAGTTATTGCAGTGTGTGCAACGGGGAGAAGGATGTGGAGTATACCTCAGGTTGAAACAAGGAGATCTAGCTGCATGAGAAAGTAGGCAAGTTATGATGTGACTTAGCCGAATTCTTGTATATCTATGTATTTAGCTACGATCTCCTATTTTTAAGCATTGTAACAACATTTGTATATAAAGACTTATACGGGTGTTGGGCACATCTTATGTCACCCAAACATATTTGTGTCTCTTGTGTATGAATGGTTGCTTGTTCTTGGTTTCGTAATTGGCTAAGTATAAGAATTGAGTAATTGTTTAAGTAAAGAATGCAAGTGTAGTTGGCACAATTGGCTCAAGGAAAAGTATGTGTGTGTCTTAAGTGAGGTACATTTCAGATGAAGCAATTTTGGCTTAGTCAAGTTTCCAAAAAAAAATGTTGCAATGTCACACAACCCCAGGTGTTCTGTGACTTGGGTGTACCAAGTCGACTTGCATACTTGAGAAGACTATGGATACATGACAACTAGTATCAAAGATGATTTTGGTGAACATATTGGCTACTTGTTCACCACTATATCAAAGATAGATGCTATCAAATATTGAACAACGTTCCACTACTGTAGTAATGAAAATGGATAGGGAACAACACAAAGAGAGTTTGGGCACAAACTTGGTTAATGGTTTGGTAAGGTAGATTGATCCATCACAAAGAGAACCTGTGTGCATACTTGATTCGTTTGTGATTTGTGACATAAGTAAGTTCTATACTTGTAGATTTTGTGGGTTAACCAAGCACTTGGGAAAGGCGGGCGATCATAGGAATTGTCACAGTTTTGGTTGGAGAGTCCATCGTAGAGTGAATTTTCAATGAATTTTGGATTGTTGGCTCCACTCATTGACATGTTCGATGCTTTACTAGATACAAAGAATAACTCCAAATGTGAAGCAATTGTGAAGTAGTTGGGTGAGTTCTTGAGTCCATAGACTTTTGAAGGCAGAGTTGGGGCAATAACACATAGGTGTCTTGGTGCAATAGGAAACGAACGTATCAATCATTCAAGAAAGTGAAGAATTTGAGTTGGGACAAGTTGGATGCACACAAGAAGAGTTGTGCGATGTGATCCAAATCTTGACTTCACCCAAGAGATGGAATTTGTGCATGAATGAAAGGATATGATGGAAATTGTGAAGAAAATATTGAAACAATATTAGAAAGGCTCAAATATGATGCTCGATATTGCATGATCAAAATCCAGTGGTGATGAGACATCGAAGAATATGATATCCCTTTCAATTCATTGGGATTCATAGTGTCGTGAATTAATGTTGAATATGATCACCCTTTCAATTTTTAGAGTCCTCCCTCTTGAACTCCAATCTCCACGGTATCATCATAATTCTTCCCTCCATGCCACATAAGAACTTTTCCATCAACAAATGAAACTATGTAAGCCTTCTCATCCAATGCTAAAATCGAGAGAAGGTTCTTCTTCAATCCAAGAACATAGAGAACTTCCTTGATCTTCATTGGCTTTCCCGAGTCTAACTTGTAGGAGGCTTCTCCTACTCCTTTTATTGGATATTGATAGTCATATCCGAATTTAACCTTGTACGGAGAATCCTTATGAACAAGGTTAGACAAGGAGTCTTTATAACCTGTCATGTGCTTGGAATCACCACTGTCCACCAGCCAAACATCACTTCCATGAGTGAAAGTTCCTGTAAGGGATGAGATAAGAACATACTCCTCATCACTTGATTCATATTCCTTTTCAACCTTCTTGGGTGGATCATCATCTTTAGTTGTATGAACATGATGCCTTTTAACTCCTTTCTTTTCCCTTGGTCTCTGAATGAGGGAATAATTCCTAGCAATGTGTCCCATTTTCTGACAACATAAACATCTGATATTTGGGTTATTCCTTCATCCCTTCTGAAACTTTGGGTGAGGAGGGTTCTTTCTTTCTCTTTCCTTTCCTGGTGTGGGAGGATAGGTATTGATTATCATTTGTCATATTCTCTTATCTTGTTGATTTCCTTGCTTCTTATTGGTTGCAATATTCCCATAGCGTACTAAACTTGGGTAGCTTCCTTCTTGAGCACATCCCTTGAATAAATGCATCCCATGAGCTTGGGAGAGCATTCAAGGTGGTCATCACCATTTCTTCTTCATTCACTATATGACCAATGGATTCTATCTGCTCCTTGATCTGGTTCACTCTTGAGAAGTAAGAGTGGATGGTTTCTAAATTTTTCATCCTCACGTTCTTTCAGTGAGTTCTCAAGGTCATTCTTCAGTTGATGTTATTTTTGTCAAACAATCATCATCCATCATTTGTTTTGGAGTGGATAATCAAGATATGTGATGAATAAGATGGTCCTTAATAAAGTCTGCAATAATCATCTTTTCTTTGACCATATCCTTCCTATGCTTTTCTTTAACCTCATCTCCCTTTGGTTATGAAACCTCTTCTTTAGTGAAATTCTCTAGATCATATTTTTCTAAGAGGAGGGATACTCTGTACCTCTAGGTTATGAAATCGTCAGCTCCCTCTAGGTTCTCATCAATCTTTGTTCTAGTAGTCATCTTGCCCATAAATCACAAATTTTGGATTATGAAGATCTGATCCAGGGAAAAGATGTGATCCACTTTGGCGCACTTGTTGGTGGTATTTTCTTGTCTAGAAACCACTCCTATCAAGAAAAATGTCTCATTTTGTCTTATAGATCTGGGAATTATCTTCTATTCATGCATGCTATGATACCATGTTATAATTTTAGAAGTTACAATTATCTTATTTAGCATTCATTAACAATTGCATGTAATAGGATCAATGAAACATAAACAATCACAAAACACAAGATATATCCTGGGAAACCCTCGTGGGGGAGAAAACCCAACAACCAATTCTTCAATACAGATTCTTCCAACCAACACAATGTCCTGTTATAGCTCTCCACAAATAGACCAAGACCAAGATAGCAAAGACTAAGAAACCAAGATCTCCTGCGCTAGACATCATTTTATATGCTCCAAATACACAAGATAAGGCAAGATGTGTCTGTATACGAATGAGAGGAACTCGACCTCTATTTCTACACATAACTTGAATCTCAAAAAGAAGCAACCCTAAGAGGGGTCATTTTGAATTTTACAATAAGGATAAAAATAAAATAATTATTTCTTTGTGCAAACTAGGCAATTCAAATTCATTGTGAGAATTCTTCTTTTTTGCATGGATTGTGCAGAGGAGAAAGGTTGTCTGGACACAGAGAATTGACACATGTATTTGTTGCATTTTTGTATGGCAATGTGAGATGATTGTATTGTACTGAGAGCTCTTGGATCAGATTTTTGTATGAGATTGTTTCATGTTCCATGATATACATAATATATGATAGTGGGGTTTTTAGCTTTATGCTTTCTCGGAAAAACTTATGTGTTATGTGTTCTTGATATTTCACTTTTTGATCGTGGTTTAAATTTCTGCAAGAATATTAATAGAAGCAATTATGTATTTAACAATTGCATATAATTGTTAGATTAGGAGAATCGCAGGAAATACATTAATTGTATTGAAATGTCTACATCAAGAATGCTCCTCAATGTCACCAAGATACAATATACCAAGCTTCAAGTATGTACCAATCATATATCAAGACCACTAAAAAAATCCTCAAACATTGCACCATAAGATATACCAATAAACATCAGACATGCACCAACAATATACTTCAACATATATTCCTCAAAACCATTCACTACAAGAAGTACTATACAAACAATAATTCGTCTAAGCATGTGCCAAGGATGTGCATCAATAGATAAATTATATGCCTCTAGCTAGTATCACATTATCATGATTTGCCTCATATCCAAATTTCCATAACATCACTCAGAAATGACTCAACATAACCATTAATATACCCTAACAGAAATGACTGAATCCACAAACTAGGGTTTGTACCATGCACTTATGATATGCCTCAAGCTTATACTTCAAAATTAAACCATGTACCATCATCATACACCCTTCAACACAAGTAAGTACTCATACATGTAGCGTTGTGACTGGCCTGGAAGATCAGACCATTGATATCATTTCCTTTCTCAACTTTTGTGGTTTGTTACTAGCCCTTTTCCCAAATTTACCAGTGCCACTCTTGTTGCACACTAGTTGACCTGCAAGGACGCCTCATTTCATGGATATAGTGAAACTAGTGAGGATGACCTAAATTAGGGTTTCTTCATATTTCTTGGCTCTCCATTGTGATAAAACATAAACAAGAAGAATAACATGGTGGAAAAGGCTCACTATCCAACACCCAATAGTATTCACTCCAATGTTACATATTTATAGTACAATGGGTGATGCCACCTCATAGAGATATTTTCTCTAGATCTTAAAATCATGCATGGTGACTAGGCTAGGAAATCTTAATTAAATCATTAGTCATCACTTGGGGATATATTACTAATATCCTAAATGAATAATACAAATATAGGTGACAATTTAGACTTGGTGATTGGTAAAGGTAAGCCATAGGCTAACAATTCCCCCCTCAATCACAAGTCCGATCAATAATACGAGCAATAAAGCATAATTTGGTATCAATTCCAAGTCTACATACTAAAACTCTTTTGTTGAGCCTCAATGAAGAACTGCCTGAAAAAACCGCCAATCTGGATGCTGAACATGTTCATTTGAAATGAACTGGAAGAGAGATGAGATATGGAAGTGAACAACTGCTATCTGAACATTCCCTGATTGCTTGACCATTTGATCATTTTTCCAAGTATTTTAGCTAGAAGAATCTGATGTCTTCTGCTAATTGGTGAACATGTAGTATCACCACTCTACTATCCGTGTATCACTGAAAGTGCTCTCTGAATCTGTGGTTTGGGATGACCACTGACCAATTGATACCATGTATCTGATGGTTTTTGGATAACCACTAACCAATTGTGACACTTTTAGGTGTCCAACAACATCCCAATGTATAATGTGTATGATTCAATTACAAGTCATTAAACCATAATCCTGTCAAAGCCCGCCATCTCTGGAAAATCTCACAATGTAATCATGTGAGCCAGGATGCATGCAAATTGTTTACTTAATGTAAACTCCAATCTGATGAGAGTGAACCAAGAGAAGTGAATCAACTTCTAGTTTGACACATCCCTGAAAATGACCGACAACTCAATCAAATGCCAAGTCGCAATGCAGAAGGATCCTCTTGTCCTCTGCTAGGTTGAATGACCATCTATGTGAGCCAAACATCCACATCATTTCTCTCAAAATAAAAATCTATATGATTCAACCTAAACTTATTGAACCATAATTCTGCTAAAGTTTTTCATCTACAGACCACAGTTGACCATTTGGAAAATTTCTTGCCCATCTGGCATACTTGATGTTTTTTGTTGTTGAACCTTTCTGTCTGACAACCAATTCCATCATCAATTCCCCCCTTTGTTAGGTGAAATGTGAGACCACAAGTGGTTTCATGAGCCATCTTCACTGGAATTTTGAACTCCCCCCCCTTAAGGTGTATGAGAGTTACATCATTGTACTCCCCCCTTCTAGGCTCAAGAGAGTACCATAGTTGTTTCATTCGAGTACAACACAAAGTGGGCATGAGGAAACAACCACATGTTATCTCATCTCGTGAGGGCCATGCTCGAAAGCTATGCCATAAGGGGACCACTTATGTGAGGTACAAAAATGTTATGTGATACAAGATTAGTCTTTACTCGAGATTGAATTCTATGGTAAGACATATATAATCATTTGGTTGTTGATGACCCTTTCCAAGGATCAATCCACTCATAGTGAATCTTCAATCTTGTAGGTTTCTTCAGTGTTGAAAATCTATCTGAAGAATCGTTATGCTTGCCACAATGCTGGCAAGGATAGAGATCAAAACATTGATTCTCCTTGTGACCAACTCGATTACAATTTTGACACTTATCATTCTGATGCTGAACTTGAACAAGTGAAGTTGAAGATTCTTGAAGGAACCCAACACTCTGGAACTTGATTGGTCTGGAATAATCAGGAATATGAAAGGTAACTTCCTTGTCATATCCAAGTCATGTTCTATTCTTCTTTTAGATGATTTATTCCCAAGGTCTGATGATGGGCTTGGAAAGAGTATTCTGAACCTATTGCTTTGAAATCTGTGGAAGTGAATTTACTGCATGTTGATGCATCATTGAAAGGTTTTCTTCACTGAAGTAAAAAAAAACTCTTGAAATGTAGGTTCATGAATATATTCAACTTCGTATGAAACTAATTCTAAAGTTGTATCACTGTGTTGTTCCTTCATTGAATGTTGATCAAAAGCATCATCATCATCAACAACATAGAGAGGGTTGTGCTGAACATAAACTAGTTCAGAACACTTCACTGGCTGTTTATTTTTGAGATCTATCAACTCATCATTCAATCACTGGGATAGAGATTGAAGAAGTCTAACTTTAGCTTACGTCACATGCAAACAAGTTAGCATTGATTAAAGAGTTGTTTTGTTCAATATCACTATGTTGTCTTCAGTGGTGTTTATTAGGGTGTTCAATAACTCTAATAATTCGAGACTTCGAGCCATTTCAAAAACACTAAATGAGGTCTCCTTGTGCAAGTAGATCTTGATTACAATTTGACTCGACAGAAGAAGTTTTATTTGTAACTTGCTCACTTGAATCGCTCACTTGAACTGCACACTCGCTTGCTATTCATGCTCACTTGAACTTGCCTTTCTTGAACTTGCTTCTAGGAAGTTGAGGATGTTAGTTACCACCAAAAATGCATCCAAAAACTTGTGATGTTTAACAATCATTTGAGTTAAACTACTCAATCTTGTCAATTTGGACTCAAAATTACAATGACTCTAGGGTGTTGGGCTCAGCCGAAAATGCACCTTATAACAAATTCAATTCAAATCAACTTGATTTTAAAAAGACAAGTAAACTTACAAAAGGAAAATTTGCAAGTTACAATAAATCTTGATTCTGAACTTGAATTACTCTTGAATGTGTTGTCGATTCTTTTGAGTCTAGTTCTCCTTTGCTTACAAGGTTGACTTGTTCATTGCTTTAGTATTCTTTGTTGATGCTTGATTTGCATTACTTTTGCTTGAATGCATGTTCATGAGTAACATTGTCTTAGGGCTTATGTGTGTTGCAGAAATTATAAGTTTGTTTATGTCAAAACTAGACAGTAAACTTACCCGTAAGACAAGAATGAAAATTTTACCACAAACACACTATGCAAGGTGTACCTAAGATTCCCTTATTCAATTTCGGGCAGATCTTGGACGCAAAAGACAAATAAAATATGATTTTATTATGATATATGTTTGATATCATGCTTCTTTTCTCCTTCTATTTACAAAATTTAAGCTGGAATGCACATCAAGCTTCTTTTGTCCTCCTTTACAAGAGTTCAACTAGTGCTAAGGAAAAACTTTATTACAAGACTTCAATCTTTTCAACTCCAAGCAATTTAGCATTTTGGATTGACTTCAAAACAAACTTTGTAATGCCATGAATTTAATGACATCAACAATCCATGCTTTTTAAATGTTTACAGAGACAATAAGATAATCCCTTGATCAAGATGAGAAACCAAAATAATAATAATAACAAATCCACTCAATGGTCTTCTAAATCGTGGCTTCAAGGAACAACTAGTTTCTGGTTGGTTTCTGCTCATATAGATTCATCACATCTAACAATTCATCACAGATTGAATTGACGGGGCTCATCCTGTTTCTCTTCACAAGATCCAAAAATAAATTCAAAATACATATTTAATTTTAATTTTACAATGGCCAAAGATTTTCACTATCATCATTGATGGGTTCTCCATCGCTACAACCTCGCAAATCTCCTTATTCTTAATCTTGGATCTGGGCTTCTCAACCTCTAGCACAACAAAATGTACAGATTCCATAGACCATCATGCGGGCATGGATTCATAATTTGTAATGAAACAAATTTAATTTCCAACCAATAAGTCAGTCAATACTTGAAATCAATGACACCTACCACACGGATATCCTTTAACGTATAAGAAGATGAGAAAATTTTGGAGCGAATCATGGATGCCTTGGAAATAACGGTACGGATATGTGGAGTACGTTGGGAAAATCATGGAGCATGTATGTTGGAGGTCGTTGAGACTATGTTGTGGTGCATCCTGATTATTGTATGTACGTTAAGCATCTAGATTATTGTGGTGCATTTGCGCTTCTTCCTATGCCTGCACATGTCACCGTCACCTCCATCCCATTCTGGTTGTGTCTGCATTTGCTTCTCTAGTATCAAGTGCTTACAAGTAAAAAACAGAAAACCACATGGATTGCAGGGAGTGGATCTTTTTTATGACTTCACACAAATTGAACAACAATATCAGGACCTTGTTGCTGGAAGACACCAAAGAACTCCATATTGAAATTTATCAAATCCTAAATGTTGTTTCCCCAAGGCCGAGCCCCGTCACAGATCATGTTTTATGCAAAGAATTGTACATGTGTTCTATAGGCTAGTGAGCCAAGTGTTGTATAAGATGTAGGCTTATGTGTTTTGTTAGGCCAGGGAGCCTAAGTGTTGAAGGCCAAGATCCTGTTGATGTACTTGTATGTATGCAGATCAATTAATAAAATATAAACACCACCAGTGCAGACTGACCACGATGAATGAGTGATGGGGGACTAAGAGTCCATAGAGTGGGCAAGGAACTAGGGGCTGGAAGGTGGGAAATGGGCTAAGTGTTAAGCCTAGGGGGATTAGGCCTGGAATAATATTTTAGTATTATTTCCAAAAAGAGCCATGTGCATAGTATTTTATCCTAAGTCCCTGGAAAGGGAGGGAACGTGCAAGGGGTTGCACATTGTGGAAAGCATGCAGTTCCCAGGGTGACAAGTGTCAACCCTGGTGCATGAAAATAAAACCAATGCAGTAAGCCGTGAGGGGGATCTTCTCTCCATTTGAACCCGAACCTCTGGGCGTAGAACCAGTATGACCTCTGTAGATTACCCTGGTTAATCTTTGAAAGCCGTAAAGCCTATGTTTTTCTAAAGAACTCATGTACACCCATGTCCCAAGCGGTGAGTCGGTGTCTTTTCTAGGCAAACCCTAGAGTGCAATTCCTGAACCAGAATCCCTGTGTTGAACTCGAGTGGAAGAATCCTTTGGTTGTTTGGGAAACGCTGAGCTAGCCTGTGCGTGGAGCCTGTTCCGAAATCATCCTGTGAGATTATCCTGTGACCACTGAACCATTTTGGGAAGCATTTGTCTATGTTTTCCGTGGATTGTTGTGACCACGCAGTATTGGACTGTGTGAGGCTTGTTGGCCTGTGAACGACTCCTCCAGGTGAGAGAGTGAGCAGAGGGAGAAGAGAACTCCTGGAAGGAACCTTGTAGCTGCCATAGAGCCCAGATAATTCTGGTCTGGTCTGTTCCTGTAACCCAAGGTAAGGGAGACTGGAAGCCGAAGGACTGTCTAGGTGACAGAGAAGGTGCACTCTCCTGGGGTGGAACAGGCATGTGGGGAATGAGAGTCTGTGGGCAGTGAGCGTGGGAGATTCCTAGGAGAGCTTTCTTCCTGGTGGTTGCGTATGTGCTATCTTCCCTGTAACCTCAGACTAGCCTAGGATCCTTGCCTTAAATTGGAGCTCGGTCCCAACTCGGGGGTGACCCACTATTGAGCTGATGAACAGTGTGGTCTAAGGCTGGGAGGTTCGTGGAAGGCTTCCACTTGGTTGGTGAATTCTACAGCTATTAAAAGATAAGTATCTGAATTATGTTTTATCACATTTGGCATGAATGTGCTGTATATATTATCATGTTTTCTGCTGTGTAAATGAAATACTGTTGAATGCTATGGTTTGTTAATGGTAACAGTAACTTATATATTTTACTCTAGGAATTAAGTGTGTTTAATTATGTTAAATGCATGTGGTTATAATTTATGTATGAATGATGTAAACACTCATGTATAGAAGGGTAACTGAGAGGTTGAAAACCTCGGTAGATAAAAAGGTACACTACAAATTTGTATCAGAGCCAAGGTTTCGACACTGAGCCTTGATGGGTCAGTGGAGCGGTATTTGGATCGAGAATGCGAGGGGAAATTGGGTCTGGAATGACCAATTTCAGACCCTGGGTTTCTCCGAAGCGTCAAGGAGATACTTGACGAGATTCTTTTAAGCTCAGGAGGTATAGCGGTACTATGAAACCACAACTGGTATGGTCTATGACCACAGGAAGACATGTCTCTACACCAATGGTGTTAGAACCATTGGATCTGTTCGGGAGGGAAGGCAAACCCTTGTAACCATTAGATCTGGAGAGCGTGCACAAGGTTTAAAGCCTCTGGATACTACACAGGAGGTTACGACCACACCGGGAGTTTAAACTCGAGAGGATCATGAGTCGTAAGATCCCTGTGGGATTAACCGTCAACCGTCCGAGTTGACAGAAGTTGCACAGGATTTAAGTCCTCATGGGTAGATAAGAAGCCTCGAAGAGGCGTCGGGATATTAGAGTCATCGGTGTTTTACTAAAGCAGAGAATTGAGACCTTGTGATTCTCGAAATCCTGAGAAGGGATCATAGCCGTAGGATCTCAAGGAGGACACGTGTCAGAATCCTGGAGAGAGTCACAAATTGGAGAATCGGAGTTCTCGAGCATCGAGAAATCTCGTCACACGAAATCGCGATCCGCGATTTCGCGACAAGATCTGGACCGTTCATATTAGGGAACACGTGGCAGAGATCTGCCATCAGGGAAAGTCCCGACAAGGAGTAAGCTCATCGGTGTTTGAAGTTCATCGGGAAATCAGGAACCCCGGTGACAAGTGATTCATACACTTTGAAACTCCAAAACCCAAAACCCTGATGAGAAGTTGAGTACGGTCACGGAGTAGAGGTCACATGGACCTTACGTAATCACAAAGGGTTAAAGAAAAAGGCGCGTCGGCATATCAGGAATCGGGATATCGAAGATCCCGGAAGCAAAGGATTCGTGCATTGGAAAATCGTGATATGCGATTTCACGATAAGGCCTAGGAGTGTGGGGCCACACCGACTGTCAGGAGGACAGGTGGCAGATTTTTAGCAACAGGCGAAAGGACTATTGACAAGTCAATGACCTTGTATGACAGATTTTTACCTCTATCGGGGATCCCATGAGCGTATGAGCATTGACATTGAAACTGCTGAAACCTGATGGGGTAAAGTAGAGGTCATATAGTATGGTCATGTGGACCAGAGGCTGAGCCGGGAGAGCTAGCCAGTGTAAAATCACATCGAGAATCAGAGGATCGAAGGTTGTGAATGCATGTGCATCGCAACATTACAAATTCTGAAACCTTGATAAGAGGATTGATCACGGTCATGGGCAGTGGTCGTATGGCGAGGCTATAGCCTGGAGGGCTAGCACAGACGGAGTCCATCGGAAATCGGGAAATCGGGGATTCCGCTGTCCAGAGTTTTGGCACATTTTGATTCGCGAAACCCCGAACCCCGATAAGGAAAAGGCTGGGGTCATGAGTCCACGGTCACATGATGTAGAGCCCATAGCAGGGGTTGCCGCGTAAAGGTAGCACATCGGGAAATCGGAAATTGGGGATTCAACCCACCAGAACAAGGCCGGTTTCAAAACCCCGATAGAGGTAACCCCAATAGAAGGAAGGGAGACCCGAAGAGTTTCCTGTGGGAGGAAAACTTCCCGATGAGGAAATAGGAGAACTTCAAGACACCCGAAAAAAACAGAGCCAGACAGAGCTTAGAAAACATATGAAGTTGAAATGTCTTTCATTCTTGTTCGTATTATTTATGAATGTTGTGGATTGTTCATGAAGTTTAATGGCCTGACAAATATTGAATTCAATTGCACAGTGTGTGTGCAGAGTTCAACGAAGGACAAAACTCTAGTTAATCAATGCTAAGTATGGAGTGGGGAAAAATGCAAATTACCCCTGAAATAGAAGATGAACAGGAAGGAAAGAATGTTAACCAGGGAGTCGAAGGATCGAACTCTAATGGGAATGGAAAATATATGGATAAGGAATTACATATAATGAAAATCCTTGAAGGATTGCAAAGGGAGGCCAAGGAACGTCGAGCTGATAGCCGAAATCTCATGAAAGTTAAGGATTGGCAAGGGAAATTAAACTTAAAATTCTTGCAGAGTCTGGAAAGAATAGAGAAGAAACTTTAGAAGGGAAGAGACTCAGGTATGACAGAGAGTCGCAGAACTCATGGGAGAAGAAGCAGATCGAGAAGTGGTAGTCGACATCACAGTCGCTCCCAAAAACATTCGGACAGGGAGACACACAACAGTTCGAGCCCGTCCCCTACCCGAAAACATCAAAAATCTGGAAGGGAGGAATTGAAAGGAGAGATGAATAAAATTAAACCTCCAACATTCCATGGAGAACATAAGAAGGAGGAAGATGCTGAGACCTGGTTGCTTGGCATGAAGAAATACTTCCAATTACAGAATTACAGAATTATACTGCCCATGCAGAAGGAAGAATTGCAATGTACCAGCTGAAAGGAAAAGCGTCCATGTGGTGGGATCAGTTTGTGCAAGTGCAACACATCATAGAGAAAGAGGTCACGTGGAAGGAGTTTAAGGGGTATTTCGAGAAGAAATACCTAACTAAAAGATACTATGACAGAAAGATGAAGGAGTTCTTCGAGCTCAAGTTGGGCAATATGACCATGGATGAGTACGAACGAAGTTTTCTGGAACTGCTGAAGTATGTTCCATTCATCAAAGATGAGGCTGTCAAAATTCAGAGGTATCTGAGTGGACTGCCACCTTCTATTGGTGACAAAATTCAATATGATGATCCTAAGACCATGGAAGAAACCATAAGAATGGCGAAATGCCTATATGAACAACAGAGAGAAAAGCCTACCTTTCGGAAGGCTTGGGATAACCAGAATAGGTTTAAGAAAGAACAGAGGCAGAAGGGAAGCAAGCCTTCCTTTTTCAGAAACAGTCCTTGGGCACAACCATCTTTTAAAGAGCCCAGGAAAGTTGAAGGGAGTGAACAGATGCCAAGTCCTCCACCTATGGAGTGTTGGGGTTGTAAAGAGAATCATAGGTACAAAGACTGCCCCCACAGAAAAGACAAAGCAAGAAATGTCCATTGTTCAGCAAGATGAAACAGTGGAGGATATGGGCAGCAAAATGTCGAGGATCTACGCAGCCCTGGACAACAAGCAACAAGAATTTCAATCACACATGATTGAAGTGGAAGGTATGATCAACAACCGACCACTTGTTATTTTGATTGATTCAGGGGCTAGCCATAGTTATGTAGATCCTAGAGTGGTGGAAAGTTTGCATCTAACAAAGAGCAAACATGAGAAGTCTTGGTTAGTACAGTTAGCTACAGGGACCAAGAGGAAGGTCACTAAATTGATTAAGTCTTGTTCAGTGGACATGAAAGGAATGAGCACTAAGGTTGAATTGAACATTCTGCCTTTAGGGTCATATGGTTGCTTAATTGGGATGGACTGGTTGGACCAACACCATGCCCTTCTGGATTGTTGAAACAAGAGGTTCACATGCCTGAACGAAGAGGGAATTCAGGTAACAGTCCAAGGAATTCCTAGAGCTGTGGCTATGAGGGAAATCTCAGCCATGCAGCTGAAGAAGTGTTACCGGAAAGGCTGTCAATTATTTGCAGCCCGGGTGGAAGAAGTATTACAAAATGTGGTCTCGAATCTGGAAGACCACAGGGTGCTCAAAGAGTTTGAGGACGTTTTTTAGGAGGTGCTTGGACCACCTCCGAAGAGGGACATCAATTTTTCTATAAATCTGATGCCTGGAGTAGCGTCAGTTTCAAAATCTCCTTATAGGATGAGCACACCAGAGCTAAAAGAGTTGCAACTGCAGCTTGAAGAGCTATTAAAGAAAGGCTACATTCGTCCCAGCATGTCACCATGGGGAGCCCTAGTCCTATTTGTGAAGAATAAAGATGGGACGATGAGGTTGTGCATTGACTTTAGACAATTGAATAAAGTCACTGTCAAGAACAAGTATCCTCTGCCAAGGATTGATGATCTTTTGATCAGTTAAAGGATGTGGAAGTATTTTTCGAAGATAGATCTTCAATATGGATATCATCAAGTGAGGATAAAAGATGAAGACATCAACAAGAATGCCTTCAGAACAAGGTACGATCATTATGAGTTCACTGTGGTGCCGTTTGGACTGTCCAACGTGCCTACTATTTTCATGTTCTTAATGAATGGAGTGTTCAGAAATTATCTGGACAAGTTCATCATAGTCTTCTTGGATGATATCTTGGTGTATTCCAAAACAGAGGAAGAACACGAACAACATCTTAGAATGGTGTTGCAGGTGTTGAGAGAACACCAGCTGTACGCAAAACTGAGCAAGTGCTCATTTTACCAAAAGCAAATCCATTATTTGGGAAACATTATTTCTGAAAAAGGGATCGCTCTGGATCCTGAGAAGGTACAGGCCATTCAAGAGTGGCCAGCGCCAAGAAATGTGACAGAAGTTAGATCCTTTATGGGTCCGGCAGGTTATTATAGGAGGTTCATAGCCGGATTTTCAAGGATAGCTCATGCTATCACTTCCTTGCAAAGGAAGGAGAAGAAGTTCCACTGGACTGAACAATGCGAGAGCATCTTCCAACAATTGAAGCAGCTGCTCTCTAGTGCTCCAATCCTAAAGATTGTTGATCCAAGTAAGGATTACGTAGTGTGCACGGATGCGTGTAAGGAAGGGCTGGGAGGAGTTCTCAGTCAAGAGGGATCTGTAATTTGTTATGAATCCTGAAAGATGAAAGAGCATGAAAAGAATTATGCCACTCATGATTTAGAGTTGGCAGCAGTTGTCCATGCATTGAGGAAATGGAGACATTACCTCATGGGCAAGAAATTCGAATTAAGAACAGACCACAATGGTCTGAAGTATTTATTTGATCAACCAACTTTAAATGCTAGCCAAATTAGATGTCTGGAATTTCTATGCGAATATTACTTTGATATCAGGCATATCAAAGGGAAAGACAATAAAGTGGCTGATGCACTCAACAAAAAAGTGCATGAATTACATGCTACAGCCATTAGCATGTACATAATTGAGTTGAAAGACAGAATTGTGGAGACTGCAAGTGATGATTTGCAGTACAAAAGACTTGTAGCAAAGCTACAACAGCATGAGAAACCACAAACCAAGGAAAGTTATACCTTGGAAACTGATAGTTTACTTCTGTATAAAAACAGAGTGTATGTACCTAATGACAGAGAATTGAAGCTGGCAATTCTAAAGGAAATGCATAATGTGACTTATGTTGGTCATCCTGGATATCAAAAGACTGTGGCAACAGTTAAAAGCCATTATTTTTGGCCAGGTATGAAGAAGGAAATTGCTGAATACATCGCCAGATGTATGGAATGCCAGAAGGTCAAGGCTGAGCACAGACACCCAGCAGGGTTGTTGCAGCCTTTACCTATTCCTGAGTGGAAATGGGATGTGGTAACCATGGATTTTATCACAGGATTTCCTAGAACATGCAAGTAGCATGATTCAATCATGGTGGTGGTGGACAAGCTTACTAAAGCTGCCCATTTTATCCCACTAAAAACCACCCACAGAGCAACATATGTTGCTGATATCTTTTTAAAGGAAGTTGCACGCTTGCATGGAATTCTTAAGACAATTGTGTCTGATAGGGACCCGAAATTCACTTCGAATTTTTGGAGAGGACTATTCAAGGGATTCGGAACGAATCTGAACTTCAGTACAACATATCATCCCGAGTCTGATGAACAGACAGAGAGAGTAAACAGAGTAATAGAAGACATGATGAGAATGTATGTGATGGATAAACCATCAAGGTGGGAAGACTACCTACATTTGGTAGAATTCGCTTACAATAATGGGTACCATGCATATCTGAAGATGAGCCCATTCGAAGCACTTTATGGAAGAAAGTGCAACACTCCAGTGAGCTGGGATAATCCAGCTGACAGAGTAGTAGTTGGACCTGAACTACTCAAAGAGATGGAA
>JZKD02S1944126.1:511474-542873 GCA_000966675.3 Picea glauca | reverse complement strand
CTAGGGGAATGGGATAGATGAGTGGGAGATAAGATGTAAGAGTGATGATATGATGGGAGTGGACAATGGCCCTTCAAAATCCCCCCTGGTGGCTAACCAAAACCTATGGGTACAATCTTGCTAGGGTACCCTATCAATCCCCCCAAACCATGGTCAAGTGGGTTAATGTAAGATCCAAGTAGTTGTCAGAAATGAAAGGAATTTGATGCATATATCTGAAGGTTATAATGATCAAATATGACACATACCATGATACCTGGACCAATTACCTCATGGAGCAATAGTCTTCTCTAATACAAGTCCAAGCAGAAGGCGATGTATGCTGCTGCTGCTGACAGGACAAGTCTGATGAAGGAGAAGAAAGATGGGCCCTCCAGGGCCATGCTCATGTCAATCCTGCTCTCGATACTCCATGTCTAGGACTTGTGGGCCTCGAGACATGATCTCCTAGTTATCCCTAGAAATCGAGGATAACAGTTAGCATGGCCAATGGCTAGTCCAATATACCAATATCCAACAACAATTCCAACCATGCTCTCATACCCATCAACCTGCATAACCCAAGGAAGTGTGGTCCCTTATCTACTCCACAATCCATTGGTAGGGATAATTTTGAGGATGGAAATTTAATTTAGAATGTAGAAACAATTATGAATCATACTAGTCCTTGATATGCAATCTATAAAATGTTTCTTTATATTTTTGTAAAAATATTCAAATTTATAAGGATTTTATATATGTTCTATAAAATGTGGGATTTTATAGATAGATTTCTAATAATTTTCTATGGAGTCTCCAGGAACACTATAGGCCTTACACCAAAGGAAATCTATCCTATATAATTATCCCTCCAAGGATTTAGTCTTCCCCAAGGAAACCCAAGGAGAATTGTTCACCCAAATCCACATAGGATTAATAGGGTTACATTGGATCACTATCTCATACCCCATCTTCTAGAGAAATTATGGTTAGAATGATACATTGGAATGAATTTCTCACTAATACCAAAGTTTATATATGCATTGTCTCTCTTTGACAAGCAATACTCCAAGAACTACTTCCCACCACTTGGGAACTCATCCCATCACTTGATAACTTAGGATAAAATCATATGAATACCGACTTAGGACTTAGTAATATAATATTATATTCCTTGGATTATCCGCTTTATTTAATCCCTTACCTCCCTTTCCCTCTCATGGAGTCCTATCCCCCTATACTCTTCTATCCGACTTGGTCTATAGTTGTGATGTATTTTATTAAGTATATGAGTGTCTTTTCAATGTAAAATATTAGGCTCATCGTTCTCTAAACATATAGACTCTCTGATCTAATATCACATAGGAACTTCGACCCAAAACATATATACATCATCACTACATTAACCCAAAACATATATACATATGTCGTCTGACGCAAAACATCCTGGCTCACTAGCCTATAAAACCATATGTACATATACATGATTACAACATGGGGATCGAATTGCAGGTATGAAAAGTTCAAAAGTTAGACTATGCATCTCTGTTACACTTTACCACAAGTTTGAGGAAAAATGGCTTGTGATGTGAAAACTTGTAAGCAGAGAGAAACCAAACATATGTATAGGGTGCATCATTTAATGTTTCATATTGCATTAATTGGATAAAATTTTCCACATTCACAAACCATTGTGAGGATCTCCCACCATTGTGTGGGAAAACTGAAGAAAAGGGTCAACATTTTATTGTCTTAGAAACACCTAACACCTACCATAGCCTGGTTTGTCAATTTCCCATATCCCTTTTGTTCATGTTTTTATGAGTCAATAATTGTGGGGTAATATTTATATTTAAAAGAAGTGAATTGGGTATGTGTTTTTGTTTCATAACTACAAACATGGCCTTATGGTCCCTTTACCATAGTGTTTCCACTTATTAGTGTATTTGTTTGAAATAGACATCTGTTCCTAAGAAATATTGTCGGTTAGATTCCACTTTTAGAATAGTCTTATCACATGTTTGCTAATAGGAGTCAAATCTCATCCCATTTCAATAATCACATACATGTTTCATTGCTTGGTTCCAAGATTTGCATTCATGATAGAGTGTAGATTTCCTTCCCTAAGTCATACTTCTCCATCACTTTGGTGTTGAGATAATATGTTCACATACCTTGTATCATAGGCCACATATTGATGTTTTACATAGATTCCCTAATCAAGGTTTGATTTTCATCTAGGTGTCTTCAAATCAAGGTTGGAAATGGAGGAGAAGCTTATGCTCTTAGATATACAAGTATTTAATCTTACATCAACCTATTGGATAATCCTCCTTTAATTTGTAGGTGTCAATATTAGTAATTCATATATGAGAAGAGTACCATACCCAACTATGTGTTAAATCCTACCAAGAAAATATGGTAGATATTCATAAAATCTAGGATATTTGTTGGATCCATATATTTTGAATATAAACCTCTTCTTCATAAGCTCACCACAATGATTATACTTATTAAATTTCAAGGATATAATTATGATTTTACTTTGGTTGTTTGTGCTAACATTATTGATGGTTGAGATGACCATCTTGATGAAGATCTAATTATTTACATACCTCTTAAAAGGAAATCCAAGGTTAAAGAAAAAGTTCCACGAGTGAAATAAGAATATTTTCCCATATAACAAGTAGCTAAAACGTCTCCAATCCATTTTACAGAGATCCAAAGTCATCCTCACATTCAGGAGTAAGCGATCTCGACCTCATATTCTACCATTATATCAAGAGATATCTCTTTCATAGAGTAATTGTTGGACTATATTTGATGTCATTTCAAGATGTAATTTTATGGTTAATTAATCATGCTAGTATTGACACAAGATAATAGAATATGAGATTGGAAATGCCATGTCTTAACGCTAACCTTAAATTTTAAGCATATATTATAAAATTTCAACATGAAAAACTAAAGGTTGACATAGTTCATGATATCTAAGGATTATCATGAAAAATTGAAAAGGGAGTGAATTAAGGAAAATGAATTTAGATTGTGAGAAAAGGGTGCTTATCCCACCTCATACCTTAGAATTCATATTTTATATATATATATATATATATATATATATATATATATATATATATATATACACTAGTGTGTAAGTTGTATGAAGAGAAAAATGCCACACAAATAAGAAAAAATAGATTCTATTGAATTATCAAGTAGTAAAAGTTGGAAAGTTATTCAATTGGTCACGTATTTTTTCTCTCATAATGTATGATGTAATTTCTAAAGCAAAGGATCCTACTCGATACATTTTCCCAACACTCCTCCTATCATATTTTTTAATGGATTTCATTTGCATAGAAAACCATTTCATAGGATTAGGATGGAAATGATAACTAAAAATCTAACCAATCCATGTGTATTTTCAGATATTATGGGAGCACAATCATTGGAGTGAGTACAAGATAATTTGTGACAATTGCATCACTCCATTTTCTATTGACTAGTGAGTTCCATGACAAGAGAAAATTTTCAATTAATAAGCACCTTGGGTTACCGGTATGCGATGGATAGATACATCTATCTCATACTATATAGAACCTCCAAATATCCTCATATCATGCCCATATTCATTCTATATAATAATGTGATTAAAGAGCTTAATTATCATACATAGTTGTATAGAATTATAGTGTCTCTAACAAGAACAAGAAACATCATTATCCTACATTGCCAGTGCACATCGAATCTTACATCATAAGAAATGTCAAATCAACTATTGTAGAAGGAACTTTGACACCTTATCTAATTATCATACATAGTTGTATAGAATTATAGTGTCTCTAACAAGAACAAGAAACATCATTATCCTACATTGCCAGTGCACATCGAATCTTACATCATAAGAAATGTCAAATCAACTATTGTAGAAGGAACTTTGACACCTTATCAATTTGGAGAGGAAATATTCACAAGACATTATACTCTCTTTTTCGAAATTGTGATATAATTGGCCATACAAGGATGAGACCTGGTTAGAGTAGAATATTTATAAAATACATAGGTCACTTGGGCAAGTATTTTCAAAGTTGAATAATGTGCAAAAGGATAAGAAACAGGGAAAATATAAAAGATAAAATAAAGTTAATTAGGAAGCCAAGGATTTGGTTGTTGAGAATAAACACCTTAACAAAGAACAAGAGAATGTTTTAGCTAATGAAATGACTGAGAATGATATAAAACATAGTAAATATCAAAGAAGAGGCCAAATCCAAATAGGAAATTGAAAGTTTGAAAGAAGAAGAGAAGAATAATATTTCTCAAAAAAGAGAAGGGGATGATTGAGCCAAATGAATCAATATATCCAGAGATCGTTGACCTACCGGATATGAAACTAGTGACAAGAGGACATATTATTTTTATGGGACGAAGCTCATAACAAACTTCATAATAAAATATGGAAGAGGTGGCGATTCTGGACACATTTATTTTTAACAAGAAAATATGATAGGCGGTGAGGCAAACTCATAAAAAATCAAATATTTCCTTTGATCAATAAATCATTGTAACAACATAAGTCCCTATTATTAAAGGGACATATTCAAATCCAATAGCAAGAACCTCAGTATGAGTTTATTTCTTTCATGCTATACAAAAATATGTGATAAAGATGGTAAGGGAACTAAAAAAAAAAAAGCAAAGAAAAATATAGAAATGTAGTATGAAGTAGAGTATTATGATGCTGAGACAACTAGCCTTAATATTTTCAAAGTATGTTCTCTATAAATGAAATATGAACTAAACATGTCGCATAGGTTGTTATCTAAAATATTTTAAGACATGGGATTACTCTTCACAACATCTCACTTGCAATAAAGTAGAGGTGAAGAAGGAACAGTAAGAGGAAACCCATATTAGCTTTGATAAAATGGAAATATCGAGTAAAGGATTCTCCTAAATATATTCTCAAAATAAAAAATAAAGAGATTGATTATACTCTGGTGTCATCGGCAAACTAGAAGTCAAGTTCCATAAAGTTGGAGAGCAATTTTGAAGGAACTTTTAGAAAATGCTACCAGTTATTTGAAGTAGCTGAGAGAGTGATACAAGGATTCCATATTCCTTCTGTACATGCATCAAGTACACCCAAATAAATAGATCAATGCATGAAAAACCTAGAAGATAGTATCAATCAATAGAAAGTAGTCATAGAAGTAGCGCCAAGAATAATATTTCAATTGTTCAAGTTCAAAAGAAATTAACTTATTCAAATTTTTTATTAATACCTTGTAAAAGGGATTATATCCAATATCCCAATATTTAATTATGTATGATTAGCCTTTGAATAATTGAATTTTCCACAATTTATTGGATTAATGTTAGCTTTTGAAGCTTGGACTCAATATTTCTACAATAAACATCACGGAAGAATTTACTGTCTTATAAATAATTATACATTTTTTGTATTTTTGAAATCAAAAGGACAAAATATACATTCCATTATTAGTTATATATGAATAAATATACAAATGCGACCTTATATCAAGAGAAAGGGCCTTTTTCTTGCACAATTTCGTAAACTTTTTTAGGGAATTAATGGTGAGAAGTCGTTGCAAGCCAAGTTGTGGAAGGAGAGTTATCTGATATAAGTTTTTTTTTCTTTTTCTTTCTTCTATTGGAATAACTATGACAATTGTATTTTTTTTTAAGGATACAAATAATCTTCTATTTATATTATACAAAATTATTACATCCATTCTTGGTTGTGACCTACTTCTAGGGAAACTAGGACCACAAGGACTTAAAATGATCAATAACAATCAACATCATTCATTCTTACAAACCTATTGTCATGATCATGTGTAGATATAAGTATGTCTCTTAGGATCTCGTAACAAAACATAAAAACAAGATGAAAGAGAGAGTACCAGATTAAACATTCGAAAAAGTGAATTTTTCTCCAATTGGATTGTCTACAAGGTCTAGTGTCTAGACAATACCATTTTGGAGCTTCAATAGAGGTAGGGAACTTCCTCTGATAAAGATAGGATTAGATTGAGTTCCCACTAATATTTGAGAATCTTCCTTTTTCCTCCATTGTGTCATTTTCCATGATCTTGGGTTGTGAAACCATAACATTGACACCATAGAATACTTTAAATACTACCTTGATTTTTTTGTCCATTAATTCAAGTTTTTGGAGGATGATTACTGTTGGAGACCCATTTCCTCCACTACTTGAGAAATAAAATCCTTATTCATCCAATACAATTAATTAATCCTAAGAATTTTGGTATCCCTAGTTCTAGAGAAGGTTGAGTCTAGAATCCACCCTTCACATCCTTCCAGAATTTATTAATTAGACTTTATTTTTCATTTCTCCGTGATTGACGCTACAATTTGGCCTATTTCCTCCTTAAAATAAGAAGGGACCCTAGGGTGGAAATACCTAGTTTCTACCTCAACTTCCTTCTCATCCCTAAAAATGTAGTGGGGAGATTCATGGGGAGGGAGGTTTTGGGTATTTGTTTTATACCTTTTCCTTTATCTTGTTCCATGACCCTGTTCCCTCTTTTCATATTCAATACCCAAACAAATATAGGATAGAAAATCTAAGGGAATGATTTCATACAAGGATAGAAGATAGAAATAGATTCCAAGTGCCAGGGGAAACCATGAACATAGTCAAGAATCCTCAAATAGGGATGACCAAAATTATGTAGGAAATGGAAATACTAATATCCCCAAGATCATTGTTTACTATATATGCAGATCTCCCTCCTAGGTATCCTTGGCTGAAGAGGAACCTGAGAAAAAAATTGGACCAAAATTAAACAAAGAAGAAGAGTAGAAGGGAGCATAATACTAACCATGAAATTCAAAGTTCTAAAGTAGAAACTAGGAGCGCCATTTCCACCATATCCATGCTAACTAAAATTCCTTCCAAGTGAGGCTAGATTTTTATGTTTGTTAACCTTGAAATCATCCTGAAGTACCTCCTCACTACCTCTTCTAATGATGTCCATTATCATCACCATAACAAAGTGGTCAAGCTTAGTATGCCATCAATATGAGTTAGAATGATCATCACAACCCCTTCTCTGCATCTCCACCTCCTTTACCATTATTGTTTGTAGCTAGTTTGAAATTTCAGCTTGTTGATTGTGGAGCTTTATTATCTTCCTGATTCAAAGGTCTTTGTTTTCATCCATGTTTATACCCAATGAATAATTTACACCCAGGAAGAATGTACACTCCTCCATGCAAGGGAGTGCAGAGGGGGCTTACCCTTGTAAATGTATATTGTAATGTCATAGTAAATATAGATTGTTCATTATAAGGTCACAGATTTGACGGTAGAAGTTATGTTAGGGTTTTTTTCACTAGAAGGAAACCCTCTTTTGTGAGGGAAATGTATTGCAATTATGTATCATTGCGAATATTGTATTTTGAGAGAGGAGACTCTGAGAGAAAGAACATGAAGTTACACCGGGTGTGTTGAAGGTTGTATCCCTTATTTTTTTGGATAATAATAAAGGAAGGACCTGGCAATTTCTCTAATGGACATAGCCCACACTGGGTGAACCATGTATATATGTGTCTCTATTGTATTGTTTATCCTATGTGTTTTATTTTCACATTTTTTTTTTATTTTATTGCTCCCCGATCCTGTTTTTTTAATAACTGGTATCGGAGAGAAAGGTGACTCACAGGAAAAGAGGGTTCTTGGTTCTATGGGAGAAATGGCGGAAGATGGAAAGATTAGAGTCGAGAAATTTAACGACCAAAACTATCAGTTATGGAAGATGTAGATAGAATATTATTTATATAAGAATGATCTATTCCTACCATTGCATGGAATAGAAAATAATTTGACGACCATACAGGACGAAGAATGGGAGGTTCTTGACAGAAAGTCACTAGGTACAATATGGCTAAGATTGGAAGTGTTGGTGGCTTTCTATATTTCAAAAGAAAAGACAACGGAGGAGATGATGGACGCATTGGCTAAACTGTATGAAAAACCCTTGGCATCCAATAAGGTATTTATAATGAAGATATTATTTAATATGAAGATGTCAGAAGGTAGGTATGTTTCAGATCATTTAAATGAATTTAATACAGTTACTAATAAACTAAGTTTTGTAAAAGTGGATTTTGGTGATGTGGTCAGGGCTCTTCTAATCTTGTTCTCCTTTCTATAAAGTTGGAACGGCTTGGTCATGGTTGTAAGTAACTGTCTTTGGTTCAAACACTTTGAAATTTGATGATGTTGTTGGTGTTATCCTTAGTGAGGAAATGCAACGGAAAAACACAGGTGAGGCATCAGGTAATGCGTTAAACATGGAGAATAGGTGAAGACAAAAGGATAAAGGAGAAGACTCAATGAACTGTGTAATAAGGGAAGAGACAAATCCATATTTGTAAAGATAGAGTGATGGAATTGTGGGAAGAAAGGACATTTGAAAAAAAATTGCAGAGCTCCAAAGAAACAAAGAGATGGACAACAGGAGAAAAATCAAGAAGCAAATGTAACAAGTTATGTGTTACAAGATGCTTTGATTCTTTCTGTAGATAATATTTTTGAGTCTTGGGTAGTAGATTCAGGGGCTTCATTTCATCCCACACCACATAGGAAACATTTTGTAGATTATGTTCAAGGTGATTTTGGACAGGTTCATTTGGGTGATGATGCACCATGCAAAATTGTTGGAATGGGAAAATTAAAAATAAAGCAAAGCAATGGAAACCAATGGTTGTTGAAATAGGTAAGACATGTTCCAGATCTAGGAAAAATCTAATTTCAACAGGGCAGTTGGAAAGTGAAGGTTGTATATCCATATTTACAGATAAGGTGTGGAAGGTCACCAAAGGATTATTGGTGATAACAAAAGGAGAAAAGGTATGTACATTGTATTTATGTATCGGTAATACTAATGCTTTTATATATTTATCTTCTACAGGAGTGGATACAAAATTGTGGAATCATAGGCTTGGACACATGAGTGAGAAGGGGATGCATATACTTCACAAAAGAAAGTTTTTTCTAGATCTTAAACAAATTGGTTTGGATTTCTGTGAGCATTGTGTTTATGGAAAACATAAGAGAGTCAGATTTCTCAGAGTTAAAAAAGAAAAGAAGAGTGAAAAGTTAGAGCTTGTGCATACAAATGTATGGGGACCATAATAGGTATAATCTCTTGGTGGCTCTCATTATTATATTACTTTTATTGATGATTCAACTAGAAAAACTTGGGTTTATTGAATTCGACAAAAATATGATGTTTTTGATACTTTTAAGAAATGGAAATCTTTGGTTGAGAATGAGTCAAGAAAAAGTTTTAAGTGTCTCAGATTAGACAATGGAGGTGAATATTGCAGCAAGGAGTTTGATGATTATTTTTCATACCATGGGATTCGTAGAGAGAATACATTTCCAGGAACACCACAAGAAAATGGTGTGTCAGAAAGGATGAACAGGAAAATCATGGAACGTGCAATGAGTATGCGATTGTATGTTGGTTTTCCTTTAAAGTTCTAGGAAGATGATGTAGATATTTTTTTTTACTTAATAAAGAGAGGAAATTCAAGCTCTTTCAATGGTATAATTGCAGAGGAGGCATGGACCGGTAAAAAGGTAAGCTATTCTTTTTTAAAGACATTCAGTTGCGAATCATTTGTCCATATTGATAAAGAAAATAGAACAGAGCTTGAAGAAAAATCCAAGAAGTGTACCTATAATGGATATGGTGTTAATGATTTTGGTTATCTCGAATGGGATTATGAAAATAAAAAAATCATTAGGAGTATATATTTCATATTCAATGAGAAGGTCATGTAAAAAGATCAGTTGCAGAGAAAGAAATAGGAAAAAGAAAAATAAAAACACGCAGTGCTTGATGAGATCACTAAAAAAGAAATTCCAAAGGTATCATAAAATCATAATGTACAACAAAAGGATCAGCAGGTACATCAAACACATACAAGTGTTGTTATAATATCTACATGGTTAAGTAGATCCCCCGAATGATACTCTCCTTAATTAAATTATTTATTGTTGAATGATTCTAGTGAACCAGAATGTTATGAACATGAAATGCAGGTAGAAACCAAAAATAAGTGGGAGCAAGGCATGAAAGGGGAAATGGATTCCTTGCTAAATAACCAAACTTGGGACTTGGTTCAATTTCCTATAGGAAAAATAGAATTGCAAAATAAATGGGTTTACAAGTTGAAGGAAGAAGATGGAGGAAAAAAATGGCTCAAAGCTAGACTTGTTGTAAAGGGGTTTCAACAAAAGAAAGGTATATATTTTGATGAAATATTTCCTCCTTTTATTAAAATGACTTCAATTAGGACTATTTTAAGTCTTGTGGTAGTAGAAGATTTGCATCTTGAACAGTTAGATGTAAAAATAACTTTTCTCCATGGGGATTTGGACGAAGATATTTATATGCAGCAGCCATAGAGGTATGAGGTTAAAGGGAAGGAGAATTTGGCATGCAAGTTGAAGAAGAGTTTGTCTAGCATAAATAAATCTCCAAGGAAGTGGTATTTGAAGTTTGACAGGCTTATGACAGAACAAGATTATAGTAGATGTCATTTTGATCACTGTGTGTATTTTAAAAAACTAGAAAATGGAAGCTATATTATCTTTCTATTATATGTCGATGACATGATTGTTTTAGGGTCTAATATGAAGGATATAAATGTGTTCAAGAAGAAATTAGTTAATTCATTTGGGATGAAGGATTTGGGTTCTACAAAGAAAATCCTTGGTATGAGAATAATAAGAGACAAGAAGTATTGCAAATTGACATTGTCTTAGGGTGAGTACATGGAGAAGGTGTTGGAGAGGTTTAGAATGCAGAATGAAAAACTATTTAGTACACCTTTGGCCAACCATTTCAAATTAACTAAGGAAATTTTTCCCAAGATAGAGGATGAGATAGAATACATGTCTAGGGTCCCTTATTCATCAACAATTGGGAGCTTGATATATGCGATGGTTTTCACAAGACCAAATATTGCACATACAGTGGGAGTTGCGAGAAATAATATGAACAATCCAGGTAAACAAAATTGGGAGGAATTAAAGTGGATTCTCAGGTATTTCAGAGGTACTTCTACTCATGCATTATGTTTTTAAGGTTCAGACATTGTTCTACATTGATATGTTGATTTAGATATGATAGGTCATAAATATAGGATGAGGAGAACCACAGAGTGTGTTTTTACTATAGGTGGAACAAAAATAAGTTGGATTTTGAAAATGAAAAATGTTGTTGCACTTTTAACAATAGTGACATACTATGTTGTTGCTACAGAGGCTATTAAAGAGATGATTTGGTTACAAAGGTTTATGGAGGAATTGGGAAAGAAGTAAGAGAATAAAAGGTTTTACTGTGACAGTAAGAGTTCCATTCATATTGCAAATAAATCATCCTTACATTTGAATAATAAGTATATATACCTCAGGCACCATTTCATATGCTCTGTCTTGGAAGATGGACATTTGAAGTTGGAAAAGATACAAACTAGACAAAATCTTGCAGACATGTTAACTTAGGGAGTAACCACGGAGAAACTGAGTTCCTTCTCACTTTCAGTTGGTCTTCAAGCATGAAGATGAAGATGATAAATTTTTGAGGTCCAATAAGGATCATAGTCCAACATATACACCAACAATGGAGTTGTTGAGATCAGTCTCCAAGTGGGAGATTTTTGGTTGAGGAGCCTTATTATCTTCTTGATTTAGAGGTCTTTGTTTGCAGTCATGTTTATACCCCATGAATAATTTACACCCCGAAATAATGTACACTCCTCCACGCGGGGGAGTGCAGATGGGGGTTACCCCCTCTGCGGGGTCCGGGGGGGATGTCCCCCCGACTAGGTCCAAGGGCAAGAGGGCCCTCAACAGGGGTTTAGGGGACAATGTTCCCTGAGAGGGGCCCCTGAAGGAAAAATTTCTTTGTAAATGTATATTGTAATTTCATATTAAATCTAGACCATTCATTATAAGGTCATAGATATGACGGTAGAAGTTATGTTAGGGTTTTTCTCCATAGAAGGAAGACCTCTTTTATGAGGAAAATGTATCGTGGCTATGTATCATTCTGAATATTGTATTCTAAGAGAGGAGACTATGAGAGAAAGAAGAAGAAGTTACAAGAGGAAGTTACAACGGGTGTGTTGTAGGTTGTATCCCTTCATTTGATGGATAGTAATAAAGGAAGGACTTGGCAATTTCTATGGTGGACGTAGCCCACACTGGGTGAGCCAAGTATATTTTTGTCTCTATTGTATTGTGTATCTTCTGTGTTTTATTTTCACATTTGTTTTATTTTATTTCTCTGTGATCCTGGTTTTCTAACACAACTACCATTCGACACATGGGGATGTAATCGATCTATCCTCTACCACCCCTTCTAGGTGTAGGCAAATGTTTCTTAATGGGTATACTTTTCTCTAATTTCTAATGCAATTTCTTTCGTATTTATTTATCATTTGTTTGACAATTTGGTAAAAGTAATTGCATACGTGTAAGTGGTTTTGTGTTCAAAAATATTACTTGTTATCTCATAGTTTGGTGTTTAAAATAAATTCCCATTCTTTATATAAAATAATTTTTTACATTCTTCATATTACATATGAGATTAAAAGCTGAACTGGGCCACAATCTGTAAACCCCAAACTAGTGAAGGTTGTTGGGCCAAAATCCCAATGGGTCCCCTAATTCAAATAGTGTGAAGTCTAATTGGGAACTTTCATTAGGGAGAACCCTTTCTAATGAAAAAAGGGTAATTATTCCATGTCAACAAACTATAAGTGATACAATTATGTATTGATTAGATTTTATTTGTGGAGATTATAAATTTAAAATGATTACTTTGATTTATGGGAATTATAAATTTAAAATCATTTACTTTGGTTTATCAAGTTTTTTTTATAATTAAAAAACATAGATATGAAAACTTTGAATTCCCTTTGATTTTTGTTCAAAATCTATGGAGTTTGGTTTTATTATATATGAAAACTAGATCTAAGGCTTTTGTACTTTGGACATTTGAAGAGAAAGAATTTGTCATCATCCACTAAGATTATCTTACAGTTTTTTTTCATGTGAATGTGAAGGCATTTTATATATTGTAAAACACCCAATTTCACTATCAAGATCATCAAAATTTGTTCTTATTTTTGTAATATTTATTTTCTTTCTTGAGATAGAAACAAGGGAATATAATTTTGTTCTTATAATTTGGAGTTAGTAATTTGTTTGTATAAATTCAACTTTCTCTTATTCTCAATCTCATGTGTTCTTATCTTTGTAATATTTTTTTTTTCTTGAGATAGAAAAAATAATTTAATTTTGTTCTTATAACTTGGAGTTAGTAATTTGTTTGTACAAGTTCAACTTTCTCTTATTCTCAATCTTTCCATGAGGCTAATTTCTTTTAAAATTTAGTTATGATAGTGCTTAAAAAATTTCTGATATTTTGTAGGGTATACCTTGGACCTTGAGTAACTTTTACTAATGTTTGAAGGAGTAGTCGAAAAGCTCTCATTTTTCATGTTAGATGACTTGTGATTGTGCATTAACTACCTAAACATATCTCTACTTTCAATGCATGGAATCCCAACTCTTACAAGGAGAATAAGATAAGTTGTACTTTAGTTAATTTTAAGGTTATTTATTATAGAATGCTTATGGATGTGTTTACTTTTCCTCTAAATTTCCATCCCCAAACCTCACAATAATACATAATTATTCAAGTACCAATAATATCAAAGACTAACAAGTATACCAAAACTTATAATTTATATCATCATGTTGAGAAGTGCATTCTACAACACAATATTGATGTGATTGTGATAAATATCCTAAGTACGTTATTTCTATTTGTCACCCAATATAATATTTTATACAATATTATAATCATAATGTAAAAATAAACAATAAATTTAATGTTGACTAAAAAGTAATCTATTACAAATCTCTCTCTCTCTCTCTCTCTCTCACACACACACACACACATATAAGTGAGCTTAAATCAATATTAACACTACATGTATTTGCATTAAGAGAAATTATTACTTCAAATTAATTAATAGTATTGTTAAGTGAAAATTATTATACATAGTCAAATCCTATTAGCATGATTGGTTTCTATGAGCCTTCTTCTGCAAGGAGACCCAAGTTTGAAACTCAACTAGTGAGAGGAGACACCCAAAATTCCATCCATCCTAAGGGTTGATGTGGCCCCGACCATGTGATCCCCAATGATTTTTTAATGGCCTAAAAACCCTTGAATCAGGACTCCTTCGACCATAGACTAATCCCACAAATCAGAGACAAACTAACAAACAAAAAAACTATTAAATATAAATAATATTATAAAAATATTAAAATATAATTTAATTGAAAAAACACAATATTTTAAAAATGAGCAATTTCATTCAATCGTCTGGAATATTTTTATCATAAAAAAATGAGTGTGTTTTTCCACACAACAATACATGATGATAAAATGTGTTCAGATTTAATTTTATTATTTTTAATTATAAAAAAAATATTATTTGGAATGTTATCTTCCTCTTACATTATATATATATATATATATATATATATATATATATATATATTTAAAAATGTTCAAATATTTTTGGCTCAGGTTTTCCCATGTTTTATGCCATGAATTATATATATATCATGCTTTCACCCATGGATTACAACATTGTTTCACCCACCTGAAGGAAGCTCCAAATCCTTGTGTTCTCCAACACCAACCAAAAGGAGGCTATGACCCCCTTTCCTTGCCCCATATTGCCACCATGAAATATAAGTGTAGACCAAACTGTCACTACCACAATCGTTTCCACTATCACTGTAACATCAACTTGTAACTTTTCAAACTGTCACTCTATCTGAGGTATCTCTAATGCTCCAAGGGTTGAAATCAATAAAAATCAACTTCCCAACAGTCTCCCCCTTTGACATTGATGGAAACACTCATATTCCAATGTTCATTCTCCCCCTATGACCATTTCTCCTCATCAATGTTTCTCTCTCTCCTCCTTTGACATCAATGGAAAAGGGTATCTCTCCTTGGGGTTTATCCCCCTATCTTCATGTTTTTGTTCTTTCTCTTCACATGCTTTTTTCATCATGTTTCTTTCCACATTACTCTTCTCTTTTAATAGAAAAGAGTGACTCCCCCTAAAAGTATACCTTCTCTAAACAATCCTTCTCTGACTTCATGTGCTTTACTCTTTCTCTTCTAATCTATCTCCCTTTGACATCATAGGTAAAAGGATAACTCCCCTTTTCTATATGTCTACCCTTGTCTATATGATACTCATATTCCTTTCTGGATCTCTTTCTCTATATATTTCTCTTTCCTTGAATTCTCTATGAGATGTATAACAATATGGGACATCCTGTATATGTTTCTTTTCCTCTCTTTCAATGTTTCGTATTGTCCATTGGTGCTTTCTCTTGTAACTCTATGACATATATAAAAATAATTTGAAATTTCTTGACTTGAAATATTCATGGCTTATTTATGTTCACTATGTAGATATCAATGACCATATTATTCAACAATGTCCCTCTGATGATACAAATTTTGCTGAAGTTTTGTCTTTCCATGTTTTGCTATGCCTTTCACTGCTTGTCTTCTTGTGACCAACCAATTCCAATTTTCCATTGATTCTTCTTATTCAAATTGTAAATATTCTCAATCACATATCTTTCTAGACCTTACAATGAGCTCATAAATCCATCTGTGTCCATATGTCATAAGTTGTCAATAACTATGCTACTCAACTTTCCACATTGTGGACCCATGTTTCACTATACTATCATGAAGGATTCTTTGTTGTAATTGACAATCACATATTCCTATTTCTCGGAATGAACAAAATATGTCCAATGATATGAAATACATATTTGAACCTGTAATGAATATCTCCCTGCATGGAAAGTGTGTCAACGATATTCCTCTTATATCTGCCTATGAACATTTCTTCTTAATTTATCCATCTATAATTTTATACTTCTATTATCTGATTTCTCTGAATCTATCTTTGCAAATACTTCAAGTTACTCGAAGGATGGTTCTCTAATCTGTAGTGGCTACTGCACTAACTCTCGTTCTTCAATATTCATATTTATTGGGAGTCTCCAAGCTGGATGGCTCAGAACAATGGAGGAATATTCCCTTTTTCCTTCGTCTCTAGATTAATCATCTCTCTGAAATTTGACTTCTTCCCTTTTTCCTGTGGATTCATTATGATCTTCCATTGCAATTCCCAAAATTTTAATCTCTTGGGCTTGTTCTTTATTGACCTTCTCTTCTTTTCTTTTTCTCACTACTACAAATCCTACTATCTCTGGGACCTTCTCCTATTGTATTTATTTTCATATCCAAACCTTCATGTATCTGACATCAATATTTTATTTCATGGTGGGATTTATCATGCTTCTAGAATTCTGAGCTATGTGATATAATTGTGGCATTTGTAACACTCAATATTGTGAGGAGCCAGATAAGTATTTATTATCTGAATATTTATGTCATATGCTTTGCAGTTTACAACCTTATGTCCAAAGTTAGTACAAATAAAAAAATGAACACAAAATAAATTTACATACTCGGGAGTGAATGCTCTTCTTCGTGGTGTAGTCCTTCTAAATTCCTCCCTTTGTTGATCACGATATTCTCTTATGTTGATTTTTTAATGATTATTGAATCTTCTTTAATGCTTGAATTTGGAATGTCTTCTTGAAGGTGTATCTCTATTATACTCATTTTTCTTTGATTCTTGTTGACTATGATTCCTTTCTTTGAGTACTTCTGTATAACTCTTACCTTTGTCTTGATTCTTCCTTTCTATAAACCTGGAGTGCTTCTCTTCAACTTTATTTACTGATGACGTGGATGTTTCTCTCACTTCAACGTTATTACTGAGCTTGATTATTTTAACTCTCAATGTGAGAACTTCTTCTCCAATATTCTCAACCTCTTCTTATTTCTTCATCATCTGAATCTTCATGACTTCTTTCATTCTCTTTGCTTCTTAAAGTTGGTTTTTCAAGAATATGATTTCTTCTTCAAGCCTTTTTTATCACTGTTTTAATTCTTCTTCAAGTTGGTTTAAATCCTCAGATGTTTCTTTGAGATGATCTGTCAAAATATTCTCTCTCTTCTTTGCTTCCTTTCTTTGTGCTACTATTTCGGCTTCCAAACATTACTTCTCTTCCATCTGAATTTTATATGATTCTTCAATCCTTCTGGCTTCTTCCAACTGATCTTCTATATTCACGATGATCCGTTGGGATTCTTTGAAAATTTCTTTAGAATTATTCTTCACTAATCATTCCTCAAGATACTCACTTTTCTTCCTTTCTTTCATCAATTTGTCTAAAGCATTGATCAATTATTCTTCAAAATCTATTATGCCTTATTCACAATCTTCTTCTTTTGAATTTTTCTGACATGATGAGAATATTTATTCTTGATCTATTCTTTCATATTCTTTGTTTTGATCAGTATGCTTCAACCATGTGATAGGATGATATTTCTTTGAATAGATATTTTGTATCTTTTTTGAAAGTGCTTTAGTTGATGAAATTTTCCAACTTTCTCTTTTACTGAATCAGGTAATCCTTCCAAGATGAAATCCATTTCTATTTTGTTGTTTCTTTTCAATTCCTTCTTGGCCGCGGTATTTGGTTTTTTAGTATCATTATATCAAGTAACAATTGATTTCCAAACATCATACCCCCGTGCTTCTAAATATTTTTTGATCCTGATACTCCACATTTCATATCTCCAACCATTATGACCATCAAAGTGTGGTACCCCAAGCATAACATACTCCATGATATTTCTTCTAGTGGTTAAATTGTTTCATGAAGGAACCAACTCTAATATCAATTGTTGGAACAACGAGAGAGGGGGGGGGGAATGAATTAGTATGAACACTTTTACCAATTTTAACCACAATATATAAACTTCAATCTTATCAAAAGTATATCATCAATGTATCATCTATGGTTTCATTCTATATATCATGACCATATAAAAATAAGAAACATCACATCAAATATACAATACACCAGAATTTATGTGGAAACACAAATGGGAGAAAACCATGAAATGGTTTCTTATATATCAAATAATACATTGATTGCAAGCACCAACTTACCAATTCTCCAGCTACAACTAGAAGGAGGATACAACCCCTATTTATAGGCTCCAATATGAAGGAAGCTACAACTCCATGAATTATCTAGCTCCAACCACAAGGAGGATACAACCCCATGATTCTCGGGCTCCAACCTAAAGTAACCTCCAACTCCCTATGTTCTATGGAACCAAGAAAAAGGAGGCTATGAACCCCTTTCCTTTCCCCATACTACCACCCTGAAATATAAACATAGAACAAACTGTCACTACCACAATCACTACCACTGTCACTATCATTGTCACTGTCACATCAACCTATAACCTTTCAACCTACCATTGTATCCAACCTATCACATCAACTTGCCACTGTCACTATCATTGGCATACCGTCATCAACCTATCACCATTGTTAATACTCAACATTAACAAAACCATATCCTCTCACATGGATACCATCACAAAACTGTGTACATCAACCATGTACATCAACCTGTATCAACCATGTATCAATCATGCACCAACACCTTTACCAAACCATGCATCAACCATGCACCAAAACATGTACCAAACTATTTATCAACCATGCACCAACACTTGTACCATAATATATAAACAATGAAGTGACTCAACAAGGTACCAAAGAAAGTACCAAGATCACCAACAAGTGCCTCTAACCACTCACCATATCACGAACCATATACCTCAAACAACATGCCAATCATTTGTAGACTATGTATCATAAGATATTTCAAGCAAGTACTATCAATGGTGTACCTCAATCAAGTACCAACATGACCAAGAGGTGTATCTCGTAGATGTGCTATGATATACCAAGTGTTAAATTAAACCATGTATCAACAACATAAAAAATTGTACCTCATTTAAGTGCCAACATCATGCATCTAATATGTGTTTCAATCATGTGTCAATGCCTAAAAAATATACCAAGCATACCTCAAGTATGAAACATGACATTATCAACATGTGTCCCTAAAACAAAAAAACATAAAAATATTTTTAACATGTATCTCACCTTTGATATTAGATATTAGACAAATAAACCAACTTGGGCATCAACAACCTAGCACAAGCATCTCTAATCCACTTATGCCTTTTCCTCATGAGACAAAGACTACCTGTCACATGGGTCCTCACGTGACGATCCCCACGAAGCCCACGGGGGTGCCTCGTGTGACACCCTCAAGCTATTCCACAAGGGCTTGCTTAATTAAGGTTACAAAAAAAACTATCTCTTTGTAGCTCCAAAAATTTCTCTCTTCCTTCGCACTTCCTCCGCTTCCTCAGAATCGACCTCAAATTCGTCAATAGACCAAAATATTCTCATAAGATAGATATTCAATGAATATGTGTGTGTACTTATGAGAGACTCCCTGAGGTGTATTTATACTTTTCCTAAGTAAATTATCTCCTTAATTTTAGGGCTTCCCGAAATTTCTTGTTGCAACAAATTTACCCTTTCATTAATGACTTGTAACCAATTAGGGTCTCCTTGACCATTCTTCGGGGCTTGCAACTTCATGGGAATATCTCCCTAACTATGAGGAACCACGTGGTGTACCACCTACCGTTGTAAACAACATGATGAGGACTATCCATATATGAGTGTGTTACTTGCATTTTCATTGTCCTTAATGTCCTTATTTCTCAAAAAAAATTGGGTCTCATGACCACACCTTCAGGGTTTTGTGTAGACTTCATCAAATGCACCCATCACATTTTCTGACATCAACCACTCTTGTTGACATCAATGAAAACTAAGTCACCATCAATCTCGATCGCAAATCTGGGGTATCTCTAATGCTCGAAGGGTTGACATCAATGACAACCAATTGTCCAATAGGGTGACATATAGAGAAAGTATGATTTTAGATCTCATTCAAAATTCAACATACTTAATAGTTTTTAGGATTTTAGGATGTGTAGGATTGTAACATTTCCACTAGATTCTTTCATGCATGACAACATGGAACTTATATTTAATAAATAACACCAAGCCCTATATGTAGCATGATTTTGGTGGCATTGAGTTTTGAACTCCTCTATCAAGACCTTAGTGAAAGTGTACACTTCACTCAAGAAAAATCATTGATTAGGAATCTTAACCATTTTCTATCATATTTTAATGCTTAGAGAGTGATACTGATGATAATGATCTTAATATAGGAAATTATTTTTATGATATGCATTTATTTGTTGTAGCATGATTTCTTTTTTACTCTAGAGGCCATTTAGAGCCCCTTTGTTGAAGCATTTTGGTTCAGAGTTGGATTGAAATTGATGTTATTTTGGTTATATGCACCCTTACTTTCTATATACATGAGAAAATTTTCATTCTTTTGTATAATGATTTGCATTCATATGGATGCACATGAATATTTATGTTTTTTCTCCAAAATTTGAATTCTTTATGTATTTGTGGTTTTGCTTTTTTTCTAGTTCTAGTCTCGTTCACATTTCTAATAACGTTGGCATAGACTATAGACTATACAATATAATCATATGAAAGAATAATCTTAATTATCATCATCTACATCCTCAACATGACTAGAAAAATCGCTGTAGTTATCTCTCCAAGTCCACTCAATGAAATTTTCAAATCAACCCTTCAATAATCTCTCCAAATATTCCCATGAAACTTCGTTCAAAAATACCAAATTGGTTAAATAAATTGTGTGAGTGAAATGGAGGTTGAGGACCTCTATAAATAGCATTAGAGGGGGCCTATGGCTAGATTTAGTGTTTCACTTTTTTTTTTTTACATATTTTGTTTAATTTTAAATTCATTTTAAGTGGTCCCCGTCATTGGTTGTACATTTCTATATGGAACTGGACAATTTTGGCATTTATGTCTGCTTTTGTATGGAATCAACCATTTCTAATTTGAATCCTTAAATTAGATTGGTATGGTCCTAGAGATAGTCGGGTGGCCGATTTTTCCAAAACTGATCTAGTTATCATGAAATTGTCCTCAACAAAATGGCATTGCTAAAAGGTTGAATTAGACTCATTTAAAGAGAGAAAGAATCATGATGGTTAATACAAATATTAGAAATTGGTTTTGGGTAGATTTTATTGCAACATTTAGCTATCTACTAAATATCTATCCTTCTTCTAGCCTTGGGAACCACACTCTAGAAAGGGACTGGAATGGGAGGAAGCCATATGTTGAACTCCTAAGCATGTTTGGATTTGAGACCTACATGCACATTATAAAGGAGAACATGAAGAAATTAGATCCAAAATATGTTAAGTGTATCCTTTTTCTTTATACAGATGTACTCAAGGGATATATGGTATGTATTCCTTCAAGACATTGGATTGTGCATAGCCGTGATTTTATCTTCAAAGAAGACAATTTTGAATATTTAGGAGATAACATGTAATAAATTGAAATATATGGTAATCTTTGAGGGACAACATGTAATAAGAAGATCTATGCAGGTATTGAATGAAGTAAATAAACTAGACTGATCTCAATATCAAGATGGACATGTGAAAGACTTTGTAGCACACAAAAATTTAGGATAATAGAATGAAAGTAATCCCATTATTAATCAAGAACCAAGAAGGAGCCATCTGCAAAGATGAAGGTAAAAGAAGTATGTGTACTTTTATACAAAGTGTTTTTAATCTTGTCTAAGTTCAATTGAATAGGAGCCTAAGGATGTTGAGTTAACCATCCATACTCAATGTTTGATGATGGTAATGTAAGAGAAGATGAAATATCTCAACAAAAATAGTGCTCAAAGTTCAAAGGTTCTATCAAATGGAAGAAAGGAAGTAGGTTGTAAAAATAATTTAAGAAGAATTTAGGGATGATGTGAGTGTTGAAAGATGCAAGGCCTAGTTACTTGCTAAAGGATACTCCTTTGTGGAGGGAGTATAGTATAAATAAATTTTCCCTTTGGTTACTAAAATGACCTCTATTAGGATACTACTGAAATTTGCAACAACATGGAATTTGGAGGTAGAACAAATGGATGTAAAAATATCTCTTGCATGGAAATCTCATTGATGAAAGGTATATGGAACACCCAATAGGATTTTAATTTGTTCATCATTATAAGGAAAACATGGTGTGTAAAGCAAAGAATCCATTTTATGTAGTTATCTAATGTCTAAATTTTTTTTATCATTCTTAAGCTATATGCTGACCATATTCTTCTTTTTAGTGATAACAAAGAGATTGTTAAAGTTTACTCAGCCCCAATTGAATAAAAAGTTTCATATGGACTTAGGAGAGGTTCATTATATGCGTAGCATTAAATGAGAAGGATTTTAATTTGTTCATCATTATAAGGAAAACATGGTGTGTAAAGCAAAGAATCCATTTTATGTAGTTATCTAATGTCTAAATTTTTTTATCATTCTTAAGCTATATGCTGACCATATTCTTCTTTTTAGTGATAACAAAGAGATGGTTAAAGTTTACTCAGCCCCAATTGAATAAAAAGTTTCATATGGACTTACGAGAGGTTCATTATGTGCGTAGCATTAAATGAAAAGGGATCGTTTGAGTAGAAAACCTTGTTTGAACCAAAAAAGTCCATTCATGGAATACTCCAATAGTTTGTGATGATGGGCGATAACCCAGTGGGAATTCCTTCGTATGTGGCCGTCAAGTTTTCAAAAGACAGATCACGATATGCATTATACTCAAACACTGCACGACATTGCACAAGCAATGGGATGTAGATTCATGACAAATCTTGGAAGCGAGTATTGAATTGTTGTATAGAGAATCATGAGATACCTATATGGCACGATGGACATTGGGATATGTTTTCATGTTTGTAAAGCGATTTATGAGATATTGATATGGCACCATGGACAAAGGATGTATATGAGAGAAAATCTACCAATGCATTATTTGGACCAACCCACTCCATGAGCAAAAGGATCCAATCATTGCATTTTCTAGTATTGAGGCAAAATACATTGTTGCTTTTGAGCCTTCCTTGGAAGTGATCTCATTAAGGAGGCTACTTGAGGACAGGACATTGGATTTAAACAAACAAAAATTGGTTCTTCGTTGCAACATAAAAACAAAATTTGTAAATGGAGATAAATTCACTTGGTGTAGGGATTTCATTGAAATACTTAAATGCTAAAAAAAATTGATTACTAAGTAGAAGAATGTTAAAAAATATGGCAATAATTTATTCAGTTCAATAGTTTAATAATTTAATATATGATTTATTCTCATAATATTGAATTCACAGAAATGTATCTAAATAAATTTATATATAGAAAAATAGTTTTCTTAAGAAGTAAAATCTAAATTGATAAGATAGGGGTAAAATATCTTAAAACTCACAAAAATTTTACTAAAATGTAATTCACTAAGACTTAATTGGTCTATCGGACCTTAAGAGGGTAATTGATTACTTGTGATTCTTTAGAATTTTGTTTCTGTGCTCGAAAAGCATTAAGAGAAGCTTTCCAAGATCACCATACTTTTGTTGAGTTAAGAGGTTAGAAAGGTTGATAGTGTGATTAATATTTTGAAAATGAGATCTAATATGAGTATAGGCTGGACAATCTAAGATAAAGTGTTTTTCAACTTCAACCTTCTTAATATCACAAAAATAAATGCTCTCTTTCATTTTATTTATAATCTCTTGATTAACTTGCTCAAGTCCATTATTTTACTACACTACTATTCTCTTTTTATATAATACCCTCGGTCAAAACTCGTAGTTAGCACAGAAATATTTCCCTTGAAATGTCTTTAAAAACTGCATCCACAAATCTTTGAAACGTTTTCGTCACCGTTTATTGGTTTTTTCTATGATTATTTTTTTATATAGTTTATAATTAAAAGTAAAAACATTTTCGAATTTGTTTTTTAATTAAACTTGGCGTTTATGATACAGCAAAGCTAAACACATTTGGAATGAATTTTTCCTTGAGTACAGAATTTTTCAATTTAAAAAAAAATATAATTTAAACTTTATTAATGATTATCTATTTTATTGAATTTTTTATTTAAAAAAAATCTAATTTAAACATTATTAAAGATTGCGTAACATATTTTTTGATATTTTCCAGTAATTTGAGAAATTATTTTATGGAAATCGTGCAGGATCCACACGAATTATTAGATTTCAAAGCTATGAAAAAACAGGACATCCTGCATCAGGGTTTTTCCAAATCACAGGTTTGGCAAGTGAAGCTAAAATTATTGATTGAAGCTAAAATTATTAATATGAAATTTGAATTTGAATTTTTTTAGAAAAAAAACATTATGTGTTTATATAATAATAATATAATAATTTAATTTTTCGCAGAAAAACTAGGTATCAAATTGGTATATGATATTCTTTTATTTGTGGGACATGTTCTTAATCATTCACTCAGGTAGTATTTTATAATTTATTTTTAAGGTCATCTCCAAACAAGACATCAAATTAATGTATGATGACAAAATAAGTCTCTTTCAATAGGTAAGAGGTTAGAAATTCTTTAGATCCACTCAGACAGAAATTATAAATCCATTAGATCCACTCAGACAATATTTATAATTGATTTTTAAGGTCATCCCCAAACCAGACATCAATTTGCTGTATAATGGATTGCTGCCAAATCAAGTTCTTTCCAATTATATAGAACATATACATCCTAAGAAGACAGGAATGCCCGAGGGCTCATTTTATCTATAAAAATATTACTTTTTTTTTCACCACAAAAAATAGGTGCAAGAAAGTCGCCAATACTTCCCCACTTTTATGGATGTTAAGGGTGCTATACTACAACACCAAAGACACAATGCTTGAACTCATGACCTTTTCCCATACCAAGAAAGTGTGTACACGTCTCACCAACTCTACTATATCATGGGGCTCTATAAAACCATTACTTCTATAAAAACATTACTTGCATTGGTTATTGCTTATGGAAGAAACTCTTTTTCCTCTCAATCAATCAATGACAACATTTTCAAGAGAAAATTGTAGCCATGACAACATTTTTAAGAGCAAATTGTCAGAGCAATGTAACAAAATGATTTCAATGAAGGAGTATCCCGGAACAAATGTCTGGTGCCAAAATGAGAACACAGAGCGCAATTTGCATCAACATTCACCGTGACGACGAGGAAGTGCTGCCGTAGTAACTGACTATGGTTCTCCTTTCCTGGCTTCTGATGATCATGCTGATTATCGCTGACTTCCCGCAGTACGAATGAGATCAAGGAAGCAAGAGAAGCCTGCTGCTAAGTAAGATGCGCAAGCCAAAGTTTTGACTTTGTCTACTCTTTGAATCAAGGAAGCTGATTGTTGCGGCAGAATGTGGACGATATTGTGTTGATGCAAGATTCCCTCCGATTTCCAGGTCATCCAAAGGAGAATGTTGATCTTGGCAAAATAGGATATAAAATGAACTTCTCAAAAAAAAAAAAACATATTTACAAGCCTTGCAAAAGCTTTACATGGCACTACAGGCATGGGGATTCTCGTCACTGAACAGGTTGGTCGTTTTTTCATCCATGATAGCAGAGGAAGAAGGAAGTTCAGAATGATTGTAGCCATGGACAGTCCCATTGTTATATCCATGTGTTTCGTAGTTGTATGTGGAAGCTGCATGACTACTGCTTTGCTGGTAATGGTATCGAGAAGAATAAGAATGGCAATGGCTGTTATAAGGATAGGGCCAGAATTGCGCCTTCTTGCTAGTACTTCTCACGGCATTCAAAACGGTCATCTGATCCGCATATCCAGAGTCACTGTCACTTTCTGTTTCTGGATTTCTATGTCGATCGTTTCTACTCCTGATTAATTCAAATTTCAAATTAGATAACCGTTTGAATGCCAAAATAATCAGACTAGTATAGTTGCTGGCATGTACCTGTCAACTTATATATTGTATATAATTACGCAGAAAGGTGTAATTATACATTATATAATATATATAAGTTTACAATACAATATATAAGTTGACAGTACATGCCAGCAATTATATTAGTTACGTTGAAAGGCTTGTATCTATTGGAGATGGGCATAATTAATCACATTTTAATCTAAAATTCTAATCTGATAGCTAACAATTGAAAATGCTGGAATATTCTTAGTCGTCCTCCCAAATCAATGAATGTGATTTACTCTTCATAACTTCCTTGTAGTTTTGAATGCATCAGTTTTTAACATTTACCTAATCATATTAAGAAATTATTGTACTACCATATGATTGCCACGATTAACTGATTAACCTTTGAAATTACCACATTTAAGATTAACTTTTGGATTTCCTCAACTCTATGTGCGTTGCAGCTGTCCCTACGTTTCAATTCACTAGAATACTGTCCGTCTAGATAACTTTGCAACTGTGCTAATAAACTATACCGCTAAACTATAGCCAACACCAACCACTTTGCAACTGTGCTAATAAACTATACCGCTAAACTATAGCCACTGATATCATGTTAGCAAAAAAGGAAAATACATTAGTTTATTACAAATTTCCTAAAAATAACAATCTTATAATCATCCTAGTTTTGTTCCGTAAAACTAATACATTTAATATGAACATTTTCTTAAGCAATTATTATTGTTTAACAATTACCTTTTCCAAAAGTATATATCCTAGGATATAATGTGGAATATATTACTATATATATTACTATGAAGTGAGTTAATAAGTATACATATTTATATTAAATGTTTAATTTAAATATAATTAGAAATATAATTTATTTTAAAATAAATTAGAATTTTATATCAAAATTTTTAACAATAAAATAAATAAAAATATAATTTAAAATAAAATTCTATTAAATTAAATAAAATTATATACATACTAACTTAATCTTATCACTATTAATAGTTTCTTCTTTGACTCGAGCTTCTGGGTTTGGAATTACATACCTAACCCAAATTTAGTTGAGTCTCTCGAATGTTTATATGACTACATCTCATATATCATAAATAAGTATTAGATACATTTAATTCATTCTCTTGATTCAAGACACCATTATCGGAGTTGGCTAGTTTAATTCATTTTCTTGATTCAATACACCATTATTGATTTTGTGAAGTTTGTTGTTTTAATTCATTCACCAAACCTGTTTATTTATAATAATTCACCTACTACATTTATTATTAGTTATTTTCGGGAGTAATTATCTTTTAACACCGCAAACAATACTAACCATTACAACTTTACATTTGACATTGTCTTTATAGAATTACATGAGTTAGCTAGGATTACATGAGATCAACTAGGATTACATGTAAGTAGGATTAATAAAGTGTTAGCTAGGATTACATGAGATTAACTAGGATTAGATGTAAGTAGGATTAATAAAGTGTTAGCTAGGATTACATGAGATCAACTAAAAAACTTGTTTTACATCTTTTACAAGTTTTTTCTTTATTTTTCTCTAAAATTTATATTTTGCATATCTTTTTTTCTTCTTCAGCTTCAACTTTATTATGGTATCTTCTTCAATATTTCTTCATCTTCTTTGTCTTGTTTATCTAGTTCTTTTAGTATTTTAGCTATTGCTAATTCAACATTTCTGTCAAACTTTGTAAGATCAAGAACATCTTCATTTTCTTTCATATTTTCTTTCAATGTTGCAACAACTTCAACACTTTTAATAGTTTTCTTCATTGTGTCTCCCTTTGCTGCAATTATGGTATCCTTTTCATATTAGTGTTCATACTTGGGCTTTGAAAGCCAATCCTCAAGAAATGTTATTTCAATAGAAAACTTAGTATATCCTCATCCATGTCTTCAATAACGTTTATTGCTATAGTCTTATTAAGTTTTTCCACTATTGTGAAGGTAGTTTCACTTTCACCTTTACCTTTAGTTTCATCATCCACATGTGTATCTACACAACATGGACTTCACTTTCATACTCCGCATTTCATGCAAATTCCTCAACAACTACATACTCTATGTCTTTTTTACCTTCTTATGTTTCAATAGGTTCTTCAATAACTTCTCCAATTATTTCAGCAATGCCAAATTCCTCTACTTCTTTTTTTAAAATAATCATTCCATCATCAACTACAATTCTTTGTGATTTAACTTATGATGATCGATGTTTCTACTCCTTTCACTGTATTTCATTTCTAGTATGTTCCAAGTTTCATTGAACCCGTTTGTTGCTGCAACTTTGGGAAGAAATCTCTCATGCAAACTTTGTTGAATGAGAAACAACGATGTTGCATAATTCTTCTTATTTTCTATGCGTTGATCCTTCTTCTCTTAAATCATCGCTTCATATACTTCTTGATTTGAGGGTTCTTCAAACCCATTCAACACAATATCCCATAAGTCATCCCTACATAATCTAGTTCTCATCTTAATGACCCAAATATCATAATTTTTACCAAAAAATATAGGAAGAACATAATAACTATTGTACGACCAAGCATGCACACTAAGGTGTTCCACTTTACCCTAAGGTGTTCCACTTTACGTTGAAACTTGTAACCTTATCCTCATATAAGGACTCAACCACAAATATTTTACTAAGTTAAATACAAAAATGTGCAACACTTGCACAATTTCAAGCAAACCTCACAAACTTCTTTTCAAAAAATGATTTAGTTTACAATTATGACTTATTTCAACAAATCCTCTTAAACATATCTTATATTTTGAGTTTGTCCTGCTTGTTAAATCCTTACATTAAAGCATTTCATGTTCAACTTTGACCTTTTATATGAATACATCAACAAAATATACCACACGACAACAACCCAATGGCTATAAAAAAAAAGTCTCACAAAACTTTGCAATACTGTAAAACGTAATCAATAATCATGCAAGGGGGTAAGGTATATAAGGATTATACCTTCAAACGTGTGTGGGCTCCATGGGATCCATTTCCCTTCATTAAGGAGATGCACAATACCCTAGATGTATTTCATCTCTCTTCAAGAAATTATCAATTTTAGAGCACCAACACTTGCTGTATCTAACCCTGGTAGTTCCCACACAGTGAAATAGTTGTTTCCTTTGGAAGGTTGGGCGTTGATTTATTCTGATCGCTCAGATTTGAGAGAGAGAGAGTTTAGATCTTCATATCTGGATGTTGAATGCCCAAAAAACACAAACCCAAATCGCCATAGGTTCCTAAAAGATATAGAATTAGGTAACATAGGGGAGATAGATCCCTTTATGCCCCTGGGATGAAGAATTGTTACTGTTAAATATAATGTAACCTCAACAGGCTAATTGTACACTGCCGGCTGTCGTGACCAGCTGTACTTTCTATTCTTGCTTTGCTTGAGACTATTTAGCTCAACTATTTCCCTTTGCATAGTACCTACTAACTTTAAAACTTCTTCATGTACTCATTTTGTACTCTTCTTCTTATATTCTAATATATTGTTTTCTTTTCTATTCTTTCTCTCTGCATTTCTTGCTTCACAACTTATCATGGTATCAGAGCTACAGTAGTAAGCCTCTTCAGAGAGGCTGGAGAGAAACACGATCCTCAAATAGTACAGATCTTTCATGGATCTTGAGAGCATTCGACACAAACTTTTCACAAGGCTTGGAGAGATTTCCATCATACTCTTGAAAGATCCTTGTAGGAAACTTCCACGAGGAAGCTATCCGCTCATACTCTCAAAATATTACCGTAAGAAGCTCACGCGATGTCGCAGAGCGTACTACGCTCGAAATTTTTGAGGAACAGAAACACGAGAAGGAAGCAGAGATCAAGAAGGAAGAAACAGTAAAGATTCTTGTAAAATTTTCAAGAATCATCAAAGATTCACAAAGAAGAGATGCAAGAGGCGGGAACTCTTGAAGAATTCAAAGCATTTGGTCAAATTCATGAAAGATAGTTACAGAAAGAAGAAGCGTTTAAAGAATCTCGGAAATCACTCAAATCTGTCAAAGATTGCAGCAGAGAACAAAGAACTCGTGAAACTCTTTCAAATCTTTGAAAGATTCATGAATTTTTCTTCTGCAGAAGAAAATCCTTGCAAAAACAGTAGAAAATGCGTCTCAGGTTTAAAGAACAACAATCGTGTCTGTAAGATTCATCCTACGAATAGATATGAGGTAGAAATCTAGTTCAGAGGGGATGAGGAGAGTGCAGAGAAGGTGAAAGGATTTCAGCCGTTAGATCTTGTGCAGAGGACCGACTGTTGGTTGTGGAGCCTGATTATCTTCCTGATTCAAAGGTCCTTGCTTTTAGCCATGTTTATACCCCATGAATTATTTACACACCAGAAGTATGTACACTCTTCCACACAGGGAAGGCATAGGCGGGGTACCCCCTCTACGGGGTCCGGGGGGGCTATCACCCGATTGGGGGGTCTGGGGGCGAAGCCCCTGAAGAAAAAATTGCCTTGTAAAAGTATATTGTAATTTCATTGTAAATCTGGAACGCTCATTATAAGGTTGCAGATCTAACGGTAGATATTATCATAGGGTTTTTTTCTCTAGAAGGCATCACTCTTTTGTGAGGGAAATGTATCACAGCTATGGAGTGTGGCAAGTATTGTATTCGGAGAGAGGAGATTGTGAGAGAAAGAAGAGGAAGTTACAACGGGTTTTGTTGTAGTTTGTATCCCTTCATTTGCTGGATAATAATAAAGAAAGGACCTGGCAATTTCTTTGGTGGACGTATCCCACACTAGGTGAACCACATAAATCTGTGTCTCTCCTGTATTGTGTGTCTTCTATGTTTTGTTTCTGCATTTGTTTTATTTTATTGCTCCGTGGTCTTATTTTTCTAACAACTGGTATCAGAGCGTAAGGTAACTCGCAGGAATAGAGGGTTCCTGGTTCGAGTGGGAGCAATGTCAGAAGATGGAAAGTTTAGGGTCGACAAATTTAACGGCCAAAACTAACAGTTATGGAAGATGCATATGGAAGACTATTTTTACAAGAAAGATCTATTCCTACCATTGAAGGAAGTATCAAAGAAGTAGGTGGCCATGAAGGACAAAGAATGGGAGATTCTTGACAGAAAGGCTCTAGGAATGATATGGTTGAGCCTGGCAACATCGGTGGCTTTCAATATTTCGAAAGAAAATACAACGAAGGGTTTGATGGATGCGTTGGCCAAATTGTATGAAAAACCCTTGACATCGAATAAGGTATTTCTAATGAAGAGATTATTTAATATGAAGATGTCAGAAGGTCGGTCTGTTGCAGATCATTTAAATGAATTTAATACGGTTACTAATCAACTAAGTTCTGTAAAAGTGGACTTTGATGATGAGGTTAGGGCTCTT
>JZKD02S1944126.1:497444-509126 GCA_000966675.3 Picea glauca | reverse complement strand
CACTTTTCTACAGGAATATGTTGATTCAGATATGGCAGGTGATAAAGACAACAGGAGGAGCACCACATGGTATGTTTTTACTATAGGTGGAACAACAGTAAGTTGGATTTCAAAAATGCAAAAGGTTGTTGCACTTTCAACAACAGAGGCAGAGTATGTTGCTACTACAGAGGGTAGTAAAAAGATGATTTAGGTACAAAGGTTTATGGAGGAATTGAGAAAGAAGAAGGAGAACAACAAGTTGTATTGTGACAATCATAGTGCCATTCACCTTGCAAAGAACTTAGCCTTCCATTCGAAGACTAAGCATATAAATTTGAGGTACCACTTCATACGATCCGCCTTGGAAGATGGACAATTGAAGCTGGAAAAGACACACACTAGCCAAAATCCTGCAGACATGTTAACAAAGGGAGTAACTAGGGAGAAACTGAGTTCCTGCTCAGTTTCAGTTGGTCTTCAAGAATGAAGATGAAAATGAGAAATTTTCCAGGTCCAAGAAGGTTCAGAGTACATCATATACAAGAGCGGTGGAGTTGTTGAGATTAGTCTCCAAGCGGGAGATTGTTGGCTGTGGAGCCTGATTATCTTCTTTATTTAGAGGTCCTTTCTTTCAGCTATGTTTATACCCCATGAAGTATTTACACCCTAGAAGTATGTACACTCTTCCACACGGGGGAGTGCAGAGGGGGGCTACCCCCTCTGCGGGGTCTGGGAGGCCTATCCCCTCGACTGGGGGGTCTGGGGGCAAGCGGGGGTTCAGGGGAAAAGCCCCTGAAGGAAAAATTGCCTTGTAAAAGTATATTGTAATTTCATTGTAAATCTGGACCGTTCATTATAAGGTCGCAGATCTAACGGTAGAGATTATGCTAGGGTTTTTTTCCCTAGAAGGAAACCCTCTTTTATGAGGGAAATGTATCGCGACTATGGAGTGTGGCAAGTATTGTATTCTGAGAGAGGATACTGTGAGAGAAAGAAGAGGAAGTGACAGCGAGTTTTGTTGTAGGTTGTATCCCTTCATTTTCTAGATAATAATAAAGAAAGGACCTGGCAATTTCTTTGGTGGATGTAGCCCACACTGGGTGAACCACATAAATATGTGTCTCTCTTGTATTGTGTGTCTTATGTGTTTTGTTTCTGTATTTGTTTTATTTTATTGCTCTGTGGTCCTATTTTTCTAACACCGATATTCGTTGGATCAATGAGAAAGTGCACGAGGTTTAGTCCTCTGGAGTGCATAGGAGAAATTTCAACTTGTGAAGTCACGAAATCCTGAAATCATTTGGACCGTCCATCAAGAGACACGTGGAGAGATATCGACATTTCACTGACTCGCAAGGTATAAAGGTCAGAAGACTGTCGTGAGAATTCATGAATTGTGAAATCACGAGTTATTCTGGACTGTTGGATCGAGATAGATCGTGAGGCGTCGATCTGATCCGATCGCAAAATCGGGGATCGGGAATTGGACGAGTGACTAAGACTGCTCTCCAAAACCCTGATACGTGAAATCCCGACATCATAAATCGTGAAATCCTGAGAGGATTGTGAGCCATCCATCTCAGAGGATAGGTGGCAGCAGATCCAAGCCATCACTCCATCGACATTTCGGAGTTCGGGATATCAGAGATCTTGTTGACAAACATCGTGACACTCCACGGAGAAAGTCTTGAAATCCTGAAAAGATCATAGTCGTCCATTCAATTGGGACACATGGCAGACATCGAGGAAACCGTCAGCATTTTGGCTACCGGGGTTTCAAGTTGACAGAGGATTTGCAGTCACAAGTCACGAAATCGCGAAACGACGAGGACCGTCCATCGTAAGCGGATGCGTGGAAACAATCTTGGCCTTCAGGGAAAGTCCTAAAAGGAAATGGCCATCGACATTTCGAAGATCAGGTGATCAAGAAGCAAGAGGTTCTCGACATCGAGAAACAGGAAGTCCCAAAACTTGAAATCGTGAACTCAAGAGTCATGAAATACCGATACGTGAATGTCCGAAATAATCTGAGTTGTTGATCTCAAATCAACGAGGACCGTTGATCCTTGAAGCCAATTCGCCATTTCGGTAAATCAGAGATCGGGGAATCGAGGAGTCAGAAGAAATCGTTATCAGAGTTCATGAAGACACGAAACCCAGAATCCTGAGATCCCTATAAGATATGGACCGTCAGATCACAGGAAGATCTGGACCATTGAATTGTCCAAAGGAAAATCTCGGAATTTCGAAAAATTGAAAGACAAAGAACCAAAAAATCCCGTAGCACTTTAATAGCAAGGCGCGTGGTCACATTGCACGGTGACTAAGGCCAAATTCAAGGCCGATAAGCTCTCTTCAGCCATCGTCAAATCGACGTTTCGACGATCGGAAGTTGGAGAGACAAGAGATCGGAAGAATCGTATAATGAAGTCCCAACGTCAGAATTGCGAAGCCAAAAACTCGTGAAATATTGAATGCAGAGTTCTGAAGTCACTGCAAATTATACGTAGGAGACAGGTAAGTAATAATTTTCTTTCTGTTTTGTTCATTTTTAAAAACAATAAATTTATGGCATCATCTAGCAATTTGGGACCAACTCAGGGTCTGATTCTTCTTGGAAAGAACTATGAGTTCTGGTCTCTTCGAATGAGATCCTTCTTGCAAGCATAAGAGTTTTGGGATCCATTGGATCATGGATATGTGGAACCATATCCAACATACCTTTCCGCCATGACAAACCAACAGAAAATTGCTTAAGCAACACAGAGAAACAGAGAAAATAAAGCTAAATTCTGGGTTCAAAATTCTGTGGATGACTCGATTTTTTCAAAAACCACAGGCGTTGTTACTTCAAAACAGTCCTGGGACATCCTTAAATCTTCTTACCAAGGAAATGACAGGGTCAAAACAGTTAAACTACAGACCTTGAGGATGCAATTTGAGACTCTAAGGATGATAGATTCTGAAAATGTGGATCAGTTCATGACCTGAGTCATGGGAATCATGAACCAGATCAGATTGACTGGAAAAACCATCACTGATCAACGAATTGTTGAGAAAATCCTCAGAAGTTTACCAAATAAATTTGAAATGGTTGTTACAGCCATCCTTGAATCCAATGATCTATCAAGTTTTTTAACAGATGAATTAATTGGTTCTCTGGTGACACATGAGACCAAATTGCATCTCATAGATGAGTCAATCTCCAATTCTTTCAAAACTCAATTCTCCTTCAGTAGAGGGAGAGGTAGAGGAAGAAGCAAAGGTCACCAAGGAAGAGGGAGAAATCAAAGTAACCCTCACTCTAGTAGAGGTAATAGACAACAGTATCTGAATCAAAATTTCCACAGTCAAAGACAACAACAACAAAATCAACATCATAATTTCTAGCCTCAAAGAGGCAGGGGGAGAAGATCAAATGAAAAATCAATCATACAATACTATTACTGCAAAAAGTATGGGCACTATGAGTCTGAATGCAGGAAGAAGCAAGCAGATCATCTCTCAGGCAGAGCACATGTGTCAAATCACACATGAGAAAACTCAAGAGGTATGTTTCTTTCGTGCCACAAGACTGCAGAACAACCTAAAGATCTCTGGTTGTTGGATAGTGGATACAACAATCACATGATAGGTAACAAAGAATTACTTTCATGCATTGATTCTTCAATCTCATCTGATATTACACTAGGAAATGATTACTTAGTCAAAGTTCAAGGAAAAGGAACTGTTCCTATTCTTACTAAACAAAATGTAAAGAAAGACATAAACAATGTCTATCATGTTCCAGATCTAAAACATAATTTTCTAAGTGTAGGAAAACTCATTGAGCATGGATATAAGGTAATTTTTGAGGGAGCATCTTGCAAGATATATGACAAAATCCCAAGCAGAAAATTGATTTTTGAAATCCACATGACTCTGAATAGGATGTTTCCCCTTACCCTCTGAACTGCAAATCTGATTCAACCATATGCACAGAGTGCATCTACCTTGAATTAAACAATGGTTTGGCATACAAGATTTGGACATCTACCATTTCAGAGTCTAAGTCTTTTTCAGAAGCACTCCATGGTCAAAGGTCTTCCTATATTTAAAGAGCAAATTCCCCCATGTGAGTCTTGCATACTTGGAAAACATAAGAGAACTAGTTTTCCACAGTCTTCCAATCAAGCCAAAGAACTTCTTGAACTTGTTCACACTAACCTATGTGGACCAATGAAAACAGAGTCAATAGGTGGTAGCTTTTATTTTCTGATGTTTATTGATGACTTCAACAGAAAAATATGCATCTATTTTCTCAGACACAAGTCTGAAATTTTTGCAAAATTCAAAGAATTCAAGGGAGAAGATGAAAAACAGAGTGGAAAATATATCAAAGCACTCAGGTCAGATGGAGGAGGAGAATACAACTCCAGAAAATTTGTAAATTTCTGCAAATCACAAAGCATTATCATGCAAACAACAGCCAGGTATACTCCACAACAAAATGGAGTGGCTGAAAGAAAAAATCAGACAATAATGAATATGGAAAGAGCACTTCTTAACAAGAAAAGTTTGTCAAATACTTTTTGGGCTGAAGCAGTAGCATGCTCAGTTTATCTCCTGAATAGATCTCCAACCACAAGTCTAAAGATGAAAGTCCCCCAAGAAGCATGGAGTGGGACAAAGCTCAATGTTGCGCATCTAAGGACATTCGGATGCATAGCATACGCTCACATACCTTCTGAATTAAGGAAGAAACTTGATGACAGAAGTGAGAAATTTATTTTCACTGGATATAGTGAAACATATAAAGCTTGCAGGATTTACAATCCAATCACCAAGAAACTAATTCTCAGTAGAGATGTAAAATTTCTAGAAAATCAATTCTGGAATGATTCAAAAAATCAACAAATGGACATTCAAAATCCATTGCTGCCAAGTTCTAAAAATACAGAAAATTCAGGACAACAAGTACCTCAAACTATTCTTCCAACATTGCAGGTACACAGACAACCTAAAAATTTTCAGGATAACTCAACTTCCAGTAGAGAATCATTCTATGAACCCCAAAATCAGAGAACTTGAAGTTTGAGAGAAATCCATCATCAGTTGGATGACTTTGAACAACACAACCTTTTTTCTTTAATGTCATGTCAACCTACATCTTTTCAGGAAGAAACTAAGGAGCCACATTGGGTTCAAGCCATGAACCAAGAAATTGACTCCATTGAGAAGAACAAGACATGGGATCTTGTTGATTTTCCAAGTCACAAGAAGAGTATTGGTGTCAAGTGGGTTTACAAAACTAAACTCAATGAAAAAGGGAAGATTGAAAAGCATAAGGCAAGACTTGTTGCCAAAGGATTCTCACAACAACCAGATATTGATTATAGTGAAACCTTTGCTCCAGTAGAAATATTAGACACTGTAAGGACTCTATTGGCCATAACACCCCAACACAAATGGCAAGTATACCAGATGGATGTCAAGTTAGCATTCCTAAATGGTCTTTTAGAAGAAGAATTTTATGTCGATCAGCCACCTGGATTTGAAGTCCATGAGAAGCCAGCCAAAGTATATCGGTTGAGGAAAGCCTTGTATGGCTTAAAGCAAGCTCCAAGAGTTTGGTACAACATAATTGACACTTATCTGATCAAAAGTGGTTTCAGTAGAAGTCAAAATGAGCCAACTCTTTACACCAAAACATATCAACACGGTAAAACTTTGATTGTATCTTTATATGTTGATGACATGATCTATACTGGAAATCTTGAGTTAACCAGTTTTAAACATGCCATGCAATCTGAGTTTGAGATGCCAGATCTTGGCATAATGAAATATTTTTTAGGGATTGAGGTTGATCAATCAACCAAAGACATTTTTGTCTGTCAGCAAAAGTATGCAGAAGACATCCTCAAAAGATTTCGCATGGAAGAATGCAATCCAACAGAAACCCCCATACCACTAGGCACAAAATTGAGAAAGAACGATGAAGGCCCTACAATGGACTCTACCCTATACAAAATTTTAGTAGGCATTTTGTTGTATCTTACATCAACTAGGCCTGACATTATGTATGCAGCCAGCCCTGTTTCCATATTCATGGAATCCCCCAAAGATTCTCATTGGAAAATGGCGAAACAAATTCTAGGATATGTTGCAGGAACTCTTAATTTCGACTTATGGTACACTAAATCTGATAGTAATCAACTTTCTGGTTACACAGACAGTGATTTTGCAGGCATCCTAGATGACAGGAAAAACACATCTGGACATGTTTTTCAACTCGACACGAACCTGATCTCATGGGCATCAAAGAAGAAGCCAATTGTTTCAATATCTTTTATAGAGGCAGAGTATGTTGCTGCTACCTCAGCTTCTTGTCAAGCTGTGTGGCTGAGAATAATATTGAAAGATATGTCACATACAGAAAAGGATCCAACTCCTATTTTTTGTGATAATAGTTCAGCAATTTCTTTATCCAAAAATCATGTGTTTCACAAGAAAAGAAAACACATTGACACTCGTTTTCATTTCATACATGAGCTAGTCAATAATGGTGACATTGTACTACAATTCTGTGGCTCTTGAGATCAGTTTACTGATATCTTTACAAAGCCACTAGGAAAATTTGTTTTTGATTTTTAGAGATAGCACTTAGGCATAATCAGTGTTGATGTTTGTAACTGTTGAGTTTAAGAGGGAGTGTTAAATATAATGTAACCTCAACAGGCTAACTGTACATTGCTAGCTGTTCTGGCCAGCTGTACTTTCTATTCTTGTTTTTCTTGAGCCTATTTAGCTTAGCTATTTCCCTTTTCATAGTACCTAGTAACTTCATAACTTCTTCATGTACTCATTTTGTACTCTTCTTCTTATATTCTAATATACTATTTTCTTTTCTATTCTTTCTCTTTGCATTTCTTGCTTCACAATTTATCAATTAGTTGGGCTCTCCTAGATAGTCGAGAGGGGATCAGGCTGGTTGAAGCCCTGAAACAAAAAGGAACGGAAATGATGGTGGCTAGGGTGTTTGCAATGAGACTGGTGGCTCTCCCATCAACGCACATCGACTTTTTCTTCAACGGACAGTTCTTCCAGCAATATACGGTCTCCTCATGAACTCTTCATCCTCCTCTCTGTCTCTGTGGCCGTCTTGTTGGCTCTGCAGCTTCTTCTGCACATGGACATATACTCAACAATTATTTCACCCTCAACACCACTACTCTTCTCAACGTAGATATCTCCATTCATCAATCCAAGTGCTTAATGAGACTCTCACAATGATACCAAAATGAAAGTTAAGAGGGGCAATGAAATGGTTACAGCTTCAACTGTATACAGAAAAACATACCAAACTGTGGAGAGCTATAACTCTGTGAACTTTTTTGTTCTAATTCATTCACAAAACATGTTTATTTATACATGGTTTCTTTTCTTCGAAATGCACTGGAGAAATATTTAGAATCTTCTACACAGTATTGTCATGAAAGTTCTGGAGAAGGTTATTTTCAGGAGTAATTATCTTTTAACAGATATACACATACAATTAATATGATATATTTACCTTGGATCTTGGACAGAGCCTTTCGTATCTTTTTCTCACATCCATTGCAGTCCATGTGCACTTCCATTTCCACAATCTAAAAACAAGATTTGTATCAGCACTGTAAGTATTCAGTTTTAAAAGATCTAAGCATTTTGTGTTGAAAACATTTTCTAAAGGAGTTTCAAATCTCATCTAAATGTAGGGAGAAAAGTATTGGAAAAATATTTTCTTGCAGTGCTTCAAATCTTAACTGATTGCAGGGAGGAAAGCATGAGAAAATCTACAATGGGAAAAATGTTTGTCATGAGTCATTTTACTTGCTAAACAAGATTGATATTTATCATTGATATTAGATAAGATTATTATTTAATATATTGCTGGAAATAGTAATAAAAATTCGGTGAGATATTTACGTCTCTGTCTATTTGTCTCTTAGTCTTCAACAACTGATTTATCTCTTAGTCATTCTCTCAGCATCTAAATTATCAATGTGACAGTTTGCAAGTGAAAAGTCGCACGTTTACTCAAAAGTCAGTTGGAAAGCAAGAAGTTATAAGTGAATTCGATCTTTATCTTTCTCGAGCTTTCTTAGCTTAAGTAGGAAGTCTCAATTGAGTCAACAAAATAAGTCATTGGATCTTAATCTCATCTTAGTTATTGTATTCTATAACTGTGCGCAGTGCACCGAAGTTTATTAATATCAAGAACTTCGTATTTTGAGTTTATATGTTAAGCATAGAATTTTGTTATTTTTCATTTATAAATCGTTCTTTAAAGTTCTTATATTACAACGTGCAGCATTTTGTGTAGTCTGTCAACTACGTAGAATGTCCCAATTGATTCAGTGACGAAGCTTGTGGCATGTAGTATTTTGTCACTGTACTACGCATAGTTTTCTTGTGCGCTGATGGATCCAAGATTTGATTGTTGCGTAGTGGATCCTAGATCTGGTATTAGAGTGGGTTGATCAAAATAAATTTAATCAAGTGCTTGCTCTATCAGAACAAGTTCAAGAGCATAAACTCTGTTGAAAAGTGAAAAATGGCGTCTACCTCAAATATGCAACCTCCCACTTTTACATGAAAGAACTATGATATGTGGTCCTTGACCATGAAGGTGTTGTTCTGAGGTCAAAATGTATGGGAGATAGTTGAAAATGGTTATGTGGAACCAATGTATCGGGAAACATACAATTCCCTCACACAAGTGGAGAAGCATGTCTTGAAAGATCAAAGAAGGAAGGATGCAAAGGCATTGCTTTACATACATCATGCCATGCATAAGAGCATACTTCCAAGAGTTGCATCAACAAAGCAAACCAAGGAAGCATGGGACATATTGCAAACCTCTTTTCAAGGTATGGACAAAGTAAAGAGTTCAAGACTACAAATTCTTAGAGGATATTTTGAAACTCTGTCAATCAAAGATACAAATACAATGGATTCCTTTTATACCCATGTCATTGGCCTAATAAATCTGATTAAGTCTGATGGTCAAACCATAAAAGACATAAAACTTGTTGAGAAGGTACTTAGGAGTATTCCTCATAAGTTTGATACCCTTATTGCAACTCTAGAAGAAGGCAAAGACTTGAGTCAATTTAGCTTAGATGAACTGCAAGCTTCTCTCATTAATCATGAACATAGATTGAATAGGTCAAGTATGTCATTAGGGAATGCCTTTTCTGTGAAGTCATCTATAAGTTGTGGAAGAGGAAGGGGGAGATCTAATTCTAGAGGCAGAGGAAAAAGTTTTGTCAGAGGTGGACACAAGAGTTGTCCTAGAAATATTTCTGGAAGAGGTCCAAACCCATGTACCAGACAGTCAAGTTGTCAGAGAACTGACAAATCAAAGATTCAAAGAAATTACTGTAAAAAGTATGGACATTATGCATATGAGTGAAAAAAGAGACAGTATAATGAGAACAAGAAAAGTCAAGATCAATCAAACAACACAAATAACCAAACTTATCCTATGTTTATGGTGCTTGTTGTAGAAATTCCTATAGGATCACCAGTTGAATGAAATGTTGCTCAAGCAAGTCCTTGTGACATATGGTATTTATATTCAGGATGAAGTAACCACATGACAAGAAACATAGAATTGTTTTCTAGTTTGGATGAGTCATTCCAAACCAAGGTTACACTTGGAACATATATCCAAGTGACTCTCTTAGGCAATTTCAATATAAAAATTTTAACTAAGCAAGGAGAATTTTTTTTATATATCTAATATATATTATGTTTCTAGTCCGAAGCATAATCTGATGAACACATGACAACTGTTAGAAAAAGGATATAGAATCTACATGGAAGATAATCACTGTGTGATCATGGATAAATGCCCAAGCAATATATTTATTGCAAAAATCCAGATGACAAGTAACAGGATGTTCCCATTGACTTTGAAGCCTGGCAAGAAGAAGAATACAATGCTAGTTGTTGGTAAAGGAAAGAGTGTGCAGCTAGACATTGCATTTACAACAGAAAGTGTGTGCAATTCTAATGAGGAAAATCGTTCGCGCAGTACCAACAAAGGAGAAAATGGTGCACCATATACTACACACAAAGTATATGGTAAAAGGGTTTCCATTGATTGAAAAAATAGAAAGGATATGTGAAGGCTGTATATTTGGAAAACAACAAAGAGAACCATTTCTAGTTGACAAGTCTTACAGAGAAAATGATCCACTGGAAATTGTACATTCATACATTTGTGGACCAATAAAAACTCCATATATAGGAGGCAGTTCATATTTTCTAACACTCATTGATGATTTCTCAACAAAGCCATGGATTTATTTCCTAAAGCATAAATTTAATGCATTGTGTTGTTTTCAGCAGTTTAAATCACCTGTAGAAAAAACATAGTGGTTATTACATCAAGTATATAAGAATTGACAGAGAAGGATAATACATTTCAAGATAATTTCATAACTTTTGTAAATTTCATGGCATCTACAAGCAATTTACTGCGCGATATACACCACAACAAAATGGTGTCGCAGAAAGAAAAAAGAGAACCATCATGGAAATGGCACACAGTATATTGACAACCAAACATTTGTCAAATGAGTATTGGGATGAGGCAGTAGCAACTGCAGTATACATCTTGAACAGATATCCGACAAAGAGTGTGAAGAACATAGTTCCTCAAGAAGCCTAGACATGACTGAAGCACAATGTGGCAGACTTAAAAGTTTTTGGTTGTGTCACATATGCACATGTTCCATATGAGTTGAGAATGAAGCTATAAAACAAATGAAAAAAATGTTATTTGTTAGGTATTCTGAAGAAACAAAAGGGTATAATTTATATGACCCTGTCAGAAGAAAAGTTATAATCAACCACGATGTTCAGTTCATGGAAGTGTTGATTAAGGTTGGTTTTCATTGATGTCAACCCTTGAAGAAATCCCCGTAGCACAAAGGCTTGGGTAATGGACCCAATAGTGTTTGATGTAAATATGACTCATTATTTTTTTTTCATGGCTGATAAGAAGTAAATATGGATGAACTCCAAAGTGGTCCCCTTATGGTGAAATCCCTCATGGGGAGACACTTTGTGGAGTAAGAGAACCCATGCTTAATTGTGGAATAATGAGATTAAGGAAAGTGATTTTTTGAGGGAAAATATCCTATATGGATATTTCTTGTCATTTCATTTCTGGTGGTATGTGGAACGTCACATAATTCCTCATGGTTGGAGAGTTATGGCCATGAGAAGTTGGAGACCACAGGTTTGGGTAATGGACCCAAGTTTGTTTGATGGGTAACGGTATGATTTATGATATATTTTCAGATAATACAATTCTATATGGATAGTACATGTCATTCCATTTTTGGTGGTATGTAGAGCGTCACATAACTCCTCACGGTTTGAGAGTTATGGCCTTACGAAGTTGGAGGACTCTCATATGTCATATAGAAACCCCAAAAGGTCAAAGTAGTCAAAGTAGTTTAAGAGATTTTAAAAGGTAAATAATAAAGTTAAGTGATGAATGTATTATAATTCAAATTGAATACAAAATAAATTATTTCAATAATAAATTCAATGGATAAATTACAAGTGGACCCAACCCTAAAATAAGGAAAGTGGGCCAAGTGACCTAGAAGATGTTTTTAAGGAAGCTACTTGGAGAGTATAAATAAGAGGCAAGGCTCTCTC